>OW026308.1:1247500-1455000 GCA_932273695.1 Apotomis betuletana | reverse complement strand
ATAAGGTGTATAGTCATTAATTGATCCGCATAAATTGTATGACCATAATGTTTTTACGCATAAGTAAGGAATGTCATATAATTTTGGAGCATATCGACCTGAATCATAATCATTAATCGTCATAATGTTCTTATGCATATCGTGCATTGGCGCATAATACTGAAGAACATAAATATCAAGCTCCTAATTTTTTATTTCAACATCAGCCTGGTTTTCTGGCAGCAGTTCATTTCTGAGGGGGTCGCAGTTCTTTCAAACCTAACCTAACCTACTTTTCTGGCCGATGTTCGTATTTGTAGGTTCACAATTCTAACCTAACCTAACCTACAACTAACCTAACCTAACCTAACCTACTTTTCTGGCCGATGTTCGTATTTATAGGTTCACAGTTCTAACCTAACCTAACCTACAACTAAGAGGTCAGTGTGGAGAAAGATTTCTTAATGCGGGGGGCTTCGCCCCCCGAGCCCCCCTTGTGGGGGGCTTCGCCCCCCCGTCCCCCCTTCTTGTTTTTCTGCTGTAAGTTTTGTATCATTAATTCAAATGTTATATTTTTGGTACATGTGATATAACTTATACTATATTAATGTCTATTGCCATTAATAATTATGAAAGCCATAATTTATGCGTTGCTCTTCTTCGTACTATCAATTATTATGACATTCAATAATATGATTTGAAATTTTGTGCCATACTAAATTATGCTTATGAACAGTCTGCTGAACAACAATTATGACGTAAAAAATTTATGCAAATAACAATTTATGACAAATAACATGTATGAGGAAAGCCATTATGCGAAATGAGTTATGACAATCGAATTTATGACAAGAATTTTTATTCCACTAGAGGTGATCCCCTTCAAGAGACGTGACTATCCTACGAATCAGCTTTACTTAGAGTCAAAAGTGCTCTCAGTAAGGCAAATTTATTTGCTCCGTATAATAATACGCCAACACTCAATAACTCCCTTTCAACATAGCAAGGCTCAGAAGCGAAAAGGTCAGCCGGTCAGTAAAACAATCACCTGCCGCACGGCACTTGCACGCCGACAGACTGCTGCGCAAGGCTCGCGCCTCTACAATAAAATAAATTCCATAATCTCCATCTACTCCATGTCCAGATATGAAGCAAAAATAAAATTACAACAATGGCCACAAACTCAATCTTACCATGACACTGAAAAACTTTTGCTAACGCTATCTTGAATACAAGGCAACTTAGACATAGATTAACACGTAATTTAAAATTTCTACGCTCACATGTTTTTCTTTTCTATCATATCGCTAACTCAGTGAAACTCAGTGTGACCACGTTATTAAACTCTAATTATGTTTTTTTTTTCTTACACCTTTAATCCGTTTTACCTAATACTTATAATATGCTGTTACAAAGTCCAAAATGTTTGTTAAATTGTTCACTGTATCCGGACGAACTCAAGCCCCTAAGGCACAGGTTTATACCTAGTTTAGGGGTCGAAGCTCGATCACCTTACTTTGTCTTTCTTGTACAAACCTATAAGAATTTTGTAAGTCTTTTAATGTAACGCATTTATGTACAATAAATGTTTTTATTTTATTTATTTATTTATTTATAACTTTGCACCTCATTTGAATGGAGCGCTATACATACCAGGTGCAAACTTAACTTAAGCACTTAAGGATGGAAAGTGTTTGTACGGAACCGTCTGTGCGCGAGTCCGACTCACACTTGACCGGTTTTTTTTCAATGTCGAATATTGTTCATTATACGAGTATACGACAATACAATACAAATACACTTTATTGTACACCTCAAATATACAGGATACAAAACATGAGAGATAGGTATACGGTAAAAAATAGTCCAATTAGGTAGGTCCAACTTCGAGAAAGAGGTCAACCGCCGAATCCAACTCGGCTGGGCAGCGTTCGGGAAACTACGCAATGTCTTTTCGTCCGACATACCTCAGTGTCTCAAGACGAAAGTCTTCAACCAATGTGTGTTACCAGTAATGACTTACGGCACCGAAACGTGGTCTTTCACTATCGGCCTCATCTCAAAGCTCAAAGTCGCTCAACGAGCAATGGAGAGGTCTATGCTCGGGGTGTCTCTACGTGATCGAATCAGAAATGAGGAAATCCGTAGACGAACTAAAGTGACCGATATAGCTCACCGGATTAGCAAGTTGAAGTGGCAATGGTCAGGCCACATAGCACGCAGGGGTTCCCTCTATGTCGCATACTTTTGTTTGTCCGAAACTGTTTTAGCATAACAGACTTGGCATATTAAGTTTTCGACGAATGGTAATGTGGCAGAAACCTTATTTGGCATAAGTTCTAACTTACCGAAAATGTGTTTGCCCGAAATTGTATTCGCATACTATTGTTTAGGCCGATTATATTTACGAATAATTTGGTTTAGCATAGTGGTATTTGGCATATTATCTTTTGTCCGAATCTATCTTGGTATACTTAAATTGCTACAAGAAAAGCAGGTTAGGTTAGGTTATAACTGAATCCCTCAAAAAAACGACCTGCTAGCAGAAAAGTAGGTTAGGTTAGGTTAGAACTTCGTCGCTCAAAAAAACAAACTGCTAGCAGAAAAGTAGGTTAGGTTAGGTTAGAACTGCGTCCCTCGCAAATACGATCAGCTAGCAGAAAAGTGGGTTTGGTTAGGTTAGAATTGCGTCCCTCAAAAAAACGAACTGCTAGCAGAAAAGTAGGTTAGGTTAGATTAGGTTAGAACTACGTCCCTCGCAAAAACGAACTGCTAGCAGAAAAGTAGGTTAGGTTAGGTTAGAACTTCGTCCCTCAAAAAAACAAACTGCTAGCAGAAAAGTAGGTTAGGTTAGGTTAAAACTACGTCCCTCGCAAAAACGCACTGCTAGCAGAAAAGTAGGTTAGGTTAGGTTAGAACTTCGTCGTATAAAATTTTCGGTGTGATGAATAGGTATGCCTATTTATTTTATGCGTAGACATGATTCGGACAAACAAAAATATGCGCAAATAAAATATGACAAATGAAATTATGCCTAGTTATTTTATGCGTAGACATGATTCGGACAAACAAAAATATGCGAAATAAATTTATGACAAATCAATATCTGCGTAATCAAAATATGCGAATCTTGATTATGCCAAAACAGTTTATGCGGAAAGTCAATTCTGCCTACATAGATTATGCCATGCAAAATTATGACTAAAAATATTATGCCAAAACAGGGGGAACCAGCACGCAGAGCAGATGGCCGATGGGGCCGAAAAGTGCTCGAGTGGAGACCTCGGACCAGCAAGCGCAGCGTAGGACGTCCACCTACAAGATGGACAGATGACCTTATAAAGGTCGCCGGAAGGCGCTGGATGCAGGTCGCTTCCAACCGGTATATATGGAAGTCCAAAGGGGAGGCCTATGTTCAGCAGTGGACGTCCTATGGCTGAGATGATGATGATGATGATGAAAAAATAAACAGAGCTTAACAACAGGCTGTCTTATCGCTAAATAGCGATCTCTTCCAGACAACCTTTAGGTAGCGGAGTAGATCAACAAAAGTGAATTTGTTAAAAAGTGAGAAATACGTATGTTATAAAACAACATTCTACTGCCAACACTACAGGGCGCGGCATGTCATTACAGTGCAGTGGGATGCCTACGCGGGGAACCGAACCCGCTGCAATTACTCCAGCCGTCATTTAACGAGCGGCTAAATACCTACAATCCGATGTTCTTGGTATGATGAGTGGTAATCGGTGGTCTCAATTCGACGAGCCTTTGCGATATCCCCATTTTACATATATCGATTGCTCACACCTGTCATTTGTATTTGAGCGATATAAAAATACTAGCTGTGCCCCGCGGTGTTACCCGCTCATCCCACGGGAACACTAAATTTATTCGGGATGAAAAGTATCCTATGTCCTTCCCCGGGACTGAAACTATCTATATACCAAATTTCATCTAAATCGGTTTAGCGGTTTAAGCGTGAAGAGGTAACAGACAGACAGACAGACAGACACTTTCGCATTTATAATATTAGTATGGATATAAAATAGATATCGGAAAACTTCACAAATCGATAAGACAGTTGGCAGTCCACATATGTCCATTTTTCAATAAATTTCCTGCCTAGCATTACTGCATTGTGGAATGAATGAGCTTGCAGTATTTCCGGACCGATACGACCTTCAAACCTTGGAGAAAAGAGTGCACCCACCTGAAAGGCCGGCAACGCACTTTTGACTGTCTTGTAAGTGTCTAATGGGCGACTAATCGCTTTGCACCAGGCGATCCGTTTGCCCGTTTGCCCCCTATGACATAAAAAAAAACAAGTCAGCTTATTTTATGAAAAAATATTCCAGGTCATCACACAAACATTTGCCCTTGCCGGGATTTGAACCCAGGATCGTCGGTTCGGCTCAGTAAGAAAACGGTCTGCACCAACCGCTTCGTCGAAAATGAATCGCCATCTTACATTTTACTACTCCTGCCATATTTTTTTATATCGTTCAACCATCGTACGGTCTTCAAAATCGTTACAAAATAACAAGTTGCCGTGAAATATTCTGATGACGCTTGCTACATTTTTTTGCCGCCATTACAAGGTGCGGCCCGGGAACCGAACCCGCTGCAATTATACCAGCCGTCATTTAACAAGCGGCTAAATGCCTGCAATCCAACTTCTTGGTATGATGAGCGGTAATCGGTGGGACACGAAAGTATTGAAGGACATGTTATTTATTTGTTTAAACTTAATTGTACCATTGTAGACTTAATCTTTTATAAGGTACTAGAATCTCAATATATTTATCGTTGATAAACGCAACCAGGCCCATTTATATAAATTGTCGATAGGTACAGTTACTTAACTTACCTATAAGTATTTACCTATGGCATGTATTTAACGCGGCGACAAATTAATCTGATTTAGGGATTTATAAAAAATTAAAGGGGGTAGCAAAAAATAATAAGTTGGCGACTAATTGCGGAGACTAGTATAAAGTAAAAAGTAGCAGCTAAGTAATCAATTTTCGGCTTTGTTTCAATATAAACTAGCATCGAGTTTGGCGACTGAATTAACTAATTAAGCGGAAACATGACAGCGGATAAAAAGTTGAAGATGGCCTACTCTAATTGTTCAATGGAGATTGCATATAAAATAAATCAAGGTCATTAAAAAAAATAAAAGGAGCGCTTTTTAGGGATATAAAAAAGAAATAACCTAACCTAACCCGGCCGAGTCGGATCTTCTGCTAATATTAGTCGCCAAGTCATTATTTATAGTACCTCGCCTATGATTTCAGTAATCTTGTTTATTATTTCTGCTACCTTAAAGTAGCTGCCATTATTTGAATTTTAAAATATCCTTAGTTTAAAGCTCATTTAATATAAATGATTGCCAAAATATTTAATCGCTGACAAGTTATTATTTTAGTTGCAAATAGTTTGCTGCTCTTTAATTTTTCTGTCGCCGCGAAAATAATAAGCCTTTACCTATACCACACCTATACTGTGATTCGTATATGAACTAAGATAATTCAATCAGTTATTCCAAATCAATTCCAAATACAAATATGGAATATATCCTGTTACGTCACGCGGGTTTACCTGTTTCAGTGTTTGATCTTCTACGAAGGCAGACAGTCTGACGTCAAATCACGTGCGACCCGCCTCTTGAGGATGTTACGTTGCAAGTGAAGAGATGTAGCGATTATGGCATATACCCCGTTACACCGCGCGGATTTACCGATTGTGTATGATCTTTCACAAAGGCAGACAGTTCGACGTCAAATCACGTGCGACCCGCCTCTTGAGGAAGTTACGTTGCAGGTGATGAGATGAAGCGATTATTCTTATTTGGATTAACATACGAGTATAATATCATGCAAACTCGTGTGTACTTACGAGCCAAGATTATTGTAATTTAAGTAGGGATTATTTATTTCTCAAGTTTCTAGAGTAAAAATACATAAACTCAGCAATAGGTAGCGAATCCGTTATGAAAGTTCCCGTATTTTTATTTATTACTAGCTTTTGCCCGCGACTACGTCCGCGTGGAACTTGGAAGTATGGAACTACAAACACGATAGATATCCACGTAATCACCTTAATTAATAAAAGGGATTATTAAAAGCGCTTAAGCAAATGTAAGAGCAATTGTGCTTTTGGTCTAATCATTACATTTCCTACAGGGTCATCAATGTCATCATGAATTACCTACTCACTTTTCAATCTTTATAGGGATAATTTCCAGGATGAAAACTAGCCTATGACCTTCCTCGGATCTTAAACTATCTCCATGCCAAATTTCATCAAAATCGATTCAGCGGTTTAAGCGTGAAGAGGTAACAGACAGACTGACACACTTTCGCATTTATAATATTAGTATGGATGGATTTCATACTCTCTCGTTTATTCGAAAACCATCCAGTTGCGGCATAAAAACAATCATAGCCATACTTTTCGTATGAAATATTGATGAAAAATGCTACATTTTTACAATCACAAAAAAAACAGAACAAAATAGTACCTGCGATTTCACTTTTAGCAAATAAAACGTCTATATTTTTATCCTATAGTAGCGTCGCTCTTTAAATGCACTTTTGTTATCATTAGACATTCAGTACTATTTCGAAGTTGCAAATGTAATAATGATTGCAATTAAACTAATATAAATATTTTATATTCGATATCTATTACAGTATTGGCAATTTTCAATCCTATCCTGGGCTGCCAATAATTTTAAAATGAAAATATTGAATAATACATTTTTTGCCGCTCTTCTACCTATTTGCCCGCCATTTTCCCATGACTTGCGTCGTGCCGGGCGCAGTATTTTGACAGCTGTCATTCCACGCTCAATGTGCCGAATCGGACCGTTGTTTTTTGTCATTGTTTTTTCATTGCGAGAACGATATTATGGGCGGAATATGACTTGACTGAACAATGACGGTATCAAGATTGAGCTGATTTTGTCGGGCTTGTTATAAATACTGTATCGGTGGATCTTTGAGTTCTGAGTAAAAAATATAAACGAATAACGTGTATAATTTGTTGTTACAGGTAATAATAAATAGTGATTCCAGTGTTTGCAGGACTGGTACGTTTTTTGCATTTATACATTTTGGGTTTCTTTTAGAATAGAATAATAACTTAACCATAAGGTTTAAAGTTGTCTTACACTTAATTTACTCCAGGCGTGTATACATTTATATAGAAGAATCTTGTCCGTGGCATCATAGCTCCCAAACGAATGGACCAATTTCAGTGTAGTTTTTTTTATCGAAAGAATTGTTCGTGGAGATCGTTCTTACACTCCAGTTTTTAATTAGGCGAACTAACTTGACAGTTCATTGCAGACCAATGTTGCCACAGTTTCGCTAGTGTTGTTAATATCGATATTTGAAAAAACCAGTTCCTACCAGAGGTTTAGTCAAACAGCATTAAATAAAGTAGACATTACTTGATTCATAAATTTTGAATTATTGTTTTTGAAATCTAACTAATAATTTTATAACACGAATCAATAATAAAGAAACGGTTGGCATTAAAATACTTACATCAAACGAACTTTATTTTAGGACATCGCTAAGAACGCTGTCCGCCTTTTTGTTTTCTTGACAGTTCCATAGTACTATCGAATACACTGATATTATAACTGTACATTTGTCAAGGAATATAAACGTTATAACAACATAATTAAGTGTCTATGGGTGTATTGTTAAGGTTATATCGACATATTTGTATCGACATAAACCAATCACTATTTTTTTTTCTATTTCTGACAACACTTCAGCTGTCAAGTTAGTTTGCCTAATTAAAAACTGGAGTGTAGCTATGTTTCATCGAAATAGAGTAGTTTCCAAGACATTCAGCTTTAATTGGAACAAGTGACGAGATCTCAGCCAATATTGAAACTATGAATTCCAAATGTTGTAGTTATGTTCAGTTTTAGTAGCATTTTCTATACACTCTTTGAATTCTCATGATGACCTTCTACTTATGTCGGGGTGTTTTAAATTTTAAGTTTAGGTTATTACTATTATTAATAAATTTGGTATACCGGGGTATACCTAAATTTGAGCTGAAGCGGCAAGTTGTTCGGTTCAAATATTCCTGGCACGATTTGACCCGAACATACGCACATTCCAAGTTTAATAAAAGCTTGTAAAAACGCACTCACTGCGAGTTCCCGATCGAGAGCGAAGTAGTTATCCCCTGCATCGCATCGTCTGTCGTCGGCTCGTTAACTGTTCCCGACTAAACTCCCTTTGTAAACAAGGCTATTTAGGTGCGCGTGTGGACTGCACAGTGTCAAGGTTGATTTGGATACACAAAATGCAGACAGCCACCGAATGCCATATTAGTAAAACTGCAATATTTAGAAGAAAATAGCTAATTCTAGGATATGAAAGAATTTATCGCTGATTAATGGATTCTCGGCTTTGCGACGTTAAGCTCGCGTTTTGTACTTACTTATACTCAAAATGACAACGGACTGTGACTGTGGAATGAAAGTGTAGCAGAAAGAACTGACATCGCAGTTTTGGTTTCTTGTCCATTGTGACTTGGGCTCCTCACAAGTGAACGACTTTTTAAATGACAAATTTTAAGTTTATTACGACATACATAAATAATTTATTTTGACATTGTGTTCGAACTGATTTATTTTATAAATAATGACTTGATTTATTTTATTTTACACGGACTTATCTATGTATAATTTTAAAACCTGACAAATGAAATATATTGTTATATGTTAGGAACCTTTAAAGTTTTGTACCTAAATTCTTACAATCGAGTTTTAAGTATCCGACATCTGATATTTTTTATCTTTATTTGAATATTTATTATTTAATTCTAATTTTATTTAATTCGCTTGACCTGTATATTTATTTTATTTTATTTTTTATTTTATTTATTTGGGGCATCAACAGCAATACAATTTGTAATAATTAACAATATAGTACAACAACAAAAGCCAATAAAAGATGTCCACAAAAATACAGTAAGTAGAACTAGTTACAAGAAAAATTAAACAAACATGGTATGCTCGATCAGGTTAGTGCGCATGTGTGTGTGCGTGGGTGTGTGTGTGTGTGTGTGCGTGTGTGTGGAAATGGAAAGGGATATTGAATTAACTATCATCTGAGCTTAACATTAAAGAATGAATACGCTTCTTCAATGTCGATTTGGTACAGTCAAATAAGTCAATACTGCTAAACAGTTTATTATATTGTCTAAGGAACCGAATTAATGGGGAATTCTGTGCATAATTGGTGTTGACCGTTGGAAGGCTAAACAGGGCACGATTGGCGTGACGGGTTCTTATTTTTGGCACAGAGAAATTAATCTCTGCTAGCAGCGCGGAGCTATCGATGCGGCCAGAGAGAATGTCGTATAAAACACACGTGTCAAGCATGAGACGCCGATTCTCAAGGCTCAGGAGGTGATGGCGACAACACATAGAAAAATAGCTGGTATCCCATTTCTTGGATCGAAAATTAAGGTGACGCAGAAAGCGATACTGAATTTTCTCAACTTTCTCCTTGTAAATCGTATACTGAGGCGACCAGACACAGCTTGCGTATTCAAGGATGCTTCTAACATATGCATAATAAACTACTTTAATACATGCGGCATCCTTAAACTCTCCACAAACACGATACACAAAGCCCAGGTTCTTGTTCGCACGGTTTACTATGTCATCTATGTGTAAGTCATATGTTAGTTTCGCATCGAGAGTTACACCTAGGTCCCGTATTGAACTTACGCGCTCAATAGCCTCACCTCCGATTTGGTACTGATACAACAAAGGCTAGGGACTTCGCGTGAAAGAGATCTGGGCACATTTTTTTACATTTACATTAATGCGATTAACATAATAATAATCAGACAGGCGGTCCAAATCACTTTGCAAATCATTGCAATCATTAATGCCGCGAATGCTTGCAAAAATTTTTTTGTCGTCGGCATACATAAGAAACTTTGAAAATTTAAAAACGTTATATATATCATATAGATATGCATTATAGAGCAAAGGACCTAAGTGCGATCCCTGGGGGACACCTGAGGGAACGTCTACAAAGTCTGATCTGCAACCTCCTAGTACAACCGCTTGCCGGCGGTTGCAGACGTATGAGGAAACCCACCTTATACCATGACTAATCTTTTATTTTTTGTACTTAATTATTTACCTAATTTAAAACTTATGTAAAATCTAATATAGTTTAGTTTCTAAGATAATTGCAATGCCCTGACAGGGCGTCATGTATTGACTGCCATATATATTATATAAACATCCTTATGTACCTACTCATGACTGCAATAAATGAATATGAAAAAGACCTTAAATTTACATGCATACGGTTGTTTGTACCTTGTACCACAGTGACTTCATTTGATCTTAGAGATCGGACAGACTATAACACATTAGGTACGTTATAATTTAATTAGGTGTTACCTACATGGAGATTAACTGATTGGCATTCAGAATAATGAAGTTTCGGAATAATGTGTAGTATATAGGCCAGCAGCAGCCGTCTTGGATCGTTAGGCGGCGAGACGGTCGAGTGAGTTCGTCATGCACAATCAGAACGGTCACACTATTTGCAGATTCTAGAATAAATACGCCTAGAACTATCTTCATACAACAGATTCGCGAAGGATGAAGTCGGTTTTGGTCTACGAATCAATCATAAAGACGTTTTGCTTTGTGATACATGGACGTTGTGACAGATGCGTCACAGACGAAACGAGCCCGTGACAGGCCGTGGCTCACTAAAACATGGCTTCACTTTCAAGCGTTGACTAGGTTTCTTGGTGTAGGTATTTATTCTAAGTTGCAAATGATATCGAGATGATACCAAGATATTAATTGATACCAAGAGGTCCAAGATATTAAGGGGAGATTCGGACTGCTCTGATTTGGTGTTTCAACTTGTTCGCCTTAAGGTTCCTTCCCTATCCAAATCTAAACTGAACCTCCGACCGCGCCATTGCCCCCTGCTGGCAGTGCCAACAGCGCGCACGGTGGCACATCGTAATTCTCCGCTTATCCGCGTACTACGGCATCTCAATGCGCTCCTCGCGTCAGCACCTGAATGCGATATTTTTGCATGTCGATGGATGGCTCTTTATAAAGAATGCTTGAGGTTCTGTGAGGCGATGGATACACGTCAATCGACCATATATTAATATAGATGTAAGATTGGATAATATTGTTGTATTTTTGGTTGTTCTTCATTTGTATTTTTGTATATACATTACGTATGTTGCAGTTTTTCACAGTGTTTTAGTGTATACTGTAATGCTGTGTTAAAATATGAATTAAATAAATAAAATAAATAAGATACGTCTATCGTGTAGATAATTAAGTTAATATCCTACTGAGGATTGCTTTTTTTTGCTTTCGCCCTAAAACAGTCGGTTTTGGCATATAATTCTTGATATTAAGAAGATATTTACTAAATTGAAGCAGAACACCCTTTCACACGCTTGAGTTGAGGCGCAAACTACTGCTTATGGTACATTATTATTGTCTCCTCAATAATAAAGTGAATAATCCGTCCGTCTTACAACGCATCGGTCTGCTGGTACCACGGGCGGGCGGCGCGGTGCCGGCGCGGAGGCCCCGCCGGCTGCTGGCGGGCGTGGGGCCCGCCACGCGCACCCATCGCGGCGCTAACGCCCCAACGGCGCGAGCGATTACCATCCTAAACCGCGTTATGCTTGAAGCCGAGGACGTTGATATTTTTGCTGATAGTGTTGGTGCATTTTGCAGGAAAATCATTGCCTACCTAAGCACTACACATGTTGATATACGTTTACCATTATTTATTACAAGTAGTAGTAATAAATAATGGTAAACGTGTCCTATGATATGTCTTATATCGTCTTATGTTTTCTTGTTTATTAGATGTTACTGTTTTTACTTTTATTTTTATTGTTATCTTGTTCTATGTTTAAGTACCTACCTAATTGTGTTTCTTTTTGTATACCATACAAATGTTTTGGTCATATGTACTGTGAATTTGTATGTAATAAATAAATATATAAATAAATAAATAAATATAAATAAATATATAAATATAAATATAAACACCGTTGTCATCAGCAATGTCAGCAGCCGTCTTGGTTCGTTACGCGGCGCGACGGTCGAGTGAGTTCGTCATGCACAATCAGAGCCGTCACACTATTTGCCAACGACAAGATACCACTGTATGGATAGGCACGGCTATTGTGAAGATATATCAAGAAAATATGTATAAGAAGATATCGTTTACCATTGTTTTGTAGAGAAACGTTTCAACAAATTTTAATTTTTTTTCTCAAACCATAAAATATTTTGGAATGTTATAACACAAACCTAACCTAACCTAATCTATAGGATGACATTTTCAAGATTTCTGAAAAATGTATGACGTCCGAGGAAAAAATTGTCTATGAAATGAAAATTCTATGAACTGAAGCATTTGGAGTAGTAGGGCCTCGTGCAGGGCCCGTCCGGATTGTTACTACCGTCTTGCCTGCTAACCCACCGCCAAACAGCAATGTTCGCTTTGTTGTGTTCCGGTGTGGGGGTAAGATAGCCGGTGAAATTACTAGCATAGAGGCATTCCATCTTCGTCCTCCGGGTAGGCAAGCACTTGTGACTCCTCTGGTGTTGCAGGTGTTTATGGGCGACGGTAATCGCTTTCCATCAGGCGATACGTTTTCTCGTTTGCCCCCTATGACATAAAAAAAAAAAAAAAAAAAAAAATTTGGTGAAGTGTTTCTATAAAAGAAGTGGATACCAAGATGATATATAGCTATAAAACTTAGAGCGGCAGTCGAGAACATGCGGCCCCTTTACGGGCCTTTATGGGCCTTTACTGTTTTGTAAAAGTAATTACTTACATTATAGTGTGGGATTTATATTCGACACTAAGATGTGCCCTTTGCCTGCTAAACTGCTAAGCTTACCGAGAGGCCTTATTCCTTTTAAAATGATGATTGTTTTAGTCATTCTTCTCTATGATCAAACATGTTTAAATTCTTAACATATTATCGATGTTACTACTTAGAACAGGGCTATTGGAATTTATTGGTATTATACATATTTAAAATTTACAGTTTGAATTTTTCATTGATAATTTTTGTTTCAAAAACTCCTCGAAATTGATAATATTCACACAGAAAATTAGTTTTTTCAACGTTTTCTACTGAACGCAATGAAAGCATAAAATAGCTTTGTTACTACCTACAACTCGGGGAAAAGTATTATTTACTTCAAAAAGGTGGTTGAAATTATCAATATATTTGTCTTTTGAATGCTCAATTTAATATTCTCTTCGGTTTCCGCGACTGTCACATATTTAAATAAAACAATTTAAACGCATTATATCGCGTATATAAATTTTTTGAGCCTCCCTGACGTTTCGGTACGCTCTAATAATTAATATACTCGATATAATCCGTTTACATTGTTTTATTTAAATGCTCAATTTGATAAGAAAAATTCACAGTTTGGAGTGTATATGGAGGGTATTTTCCTGTCACAAAACCAAGACTTAGCCTTAAAAGTTGGGTTCTTGGTTCGGCGAAGCACAAATTCACGAATTCGTCCAGACAATTTGACGTGATGACTGTAGGATATCTAAATATTAAGGACTAGCATATTTTTTATCCAATTGCCCTGTAGTGAAAAGTTTTATGCCGTTTCTTCTCAGTACAAACTCTCATGGAAGTTCTTTCTTGAAATGAAACCGAAAACTTTAAACGAATAATGTCTCGGACACCTTCTAATATAGCCATATAAATCTAAATCAGCTACAACATCCCAGGAATGTTATAACACGGCCGTTCCCGCCGCGTCCGGAATTAGTCCGGGTTATTGGGTGCTAATGACGACGCACGCCTGGCGCTGATGACATTCTGCGATGACACCTGCTGCACCTTGCATGCAGTCTAGTTTAATTATTATTTTTCCTTTGATAACATGGTGGTATCTCCCGAAATACTCCATGGAAAGATTAGTGGTTTAGGGCCAGATGGAAGGCAAGAGAGGACAAGATCACCAAATCGCTGGGCCGATATTAAAAAGACCACACGAAGCACCATGGTGCACTGCACTATGCGCAGACGATCAGGTCAAATGGAGATGCATCGCGAAAGCTGCTGTCAGCCAGAGGAAGGATGAGGGCGAGAACCCAAATGTGGACACCATTACCGTAACCACGACCACCTCTGCTAAGAGTAAACGACGAAAGGGATGATGATGAACGTGGTCCTCATCGATGGCCGATAAGTCACAGAAGTATTTCTTCTTTAATAACTACATTCTCGGTTGGACGCGGTGCCGAACCGTCAACATCCCCAAGCATCTGTCTCCTGAGGATTATATTTACTTAAATGTAATCTTTGTGAAGAGGCCAAGTTACTTTATAAGGTATAACAGAAATGTTGTCTGGAATAGATCGCTTTTTAGCGGTAAGATCGCCTATTGCTTTTGATTAACCAAACAACTCATCCAGTAATCTGAGATAGTTAATGTGTTTCTTTCCATTTACTAGGTCAAGTTGTCTGTCCACTAATATGCGGGGTTATTAAGTGCGAATGACACGGCGCAGACGCAACTGTTGACACGGTTAGTTTTGGTTGAAATGAACCGATGACACGGTTTTGACAGAAAGATCGAGTCGTTATAAATCTATTTGAAATAATATTTTTAATGACCGTAACAGAAAAAACATCTTAAGGTTCTAAAGTAGTCTTAGGACATTATGTATTTGAATAATGTAGAACTTGAATGACGACCGTATAGCGGAAAACATAGCGTGGTTGTGGTCTTCCACTCAACGAAGATCTTTTGAACAAAGGTACCTACTTAGCAGATTGCAGACAAAAACCGATAGGTATAACCATTAGATTATAAATGACCGAGATATTTCTGGGGATGTTGACTCGTCAAATTAAGAACTTGATTCCTAGTAGTTCGGAGTAGCAATTCACAAATAAACTGAAAAGCTCCTTATCCGTTAAAAAATGCTGATTCTCTAAGACATTTTTCTCTATGATGAAACATGATCTTTAAAAAATTATCAATTTTACTACTTAGAACAGGGCTATTGCGATTTTTTGGTATATATTTGAAACCTACAGTTTGAATTTTTCATAGATAATTTTTGTTTAAAAAACTACTCGAAATTGACAAAATTCAAGCAAAAACTGGCTTTTCAACTTTTTTTCGACTGTACATACGCAATGAAGGCATGAAATAGCTATGTTACTATTTAGAGCTCTAGAATTAAAAGAGTAAAAACTAGAATATGCTGGTTGAAACTTGAAATTATCAATATATTTGTCATAATAGTTATGATACCTACAAAATAAAATTTAAAAAGAATAAGGCCTCTTAAAGTTTCATAGATATCCAATAATATGCGTTATTTTAGATCCAGCTATTTAAAACTCCATACCAGACTCCCATTTAAAACCGGTCGAATAAACTACACAAATGCAGCACTAATAAATATTGAGGGAGGACCAATAAAACATGGCATTCGTTATAATTACTGTATAAATTAATTAAGGATTCCACTAATCGGCTGAATGTCAATCCTCGCCGACGTGTGTGGCCGCTTTATAAAAAAAACGTACCATAAACGAGCGCATTGGATTATATTGCACTTCATTACTTTTTTAATTCATGTAGAGAACTTACCTTGGAGCGTTTTTCGTACAGATTAAAAACACATTTTGTAATTTATGTTCAATAATAAAATAAAGTTTGTATTTGCTGGTTTTTTTTTTCGTGAAGAATTAGGATGTGCATGTCAGACTGCAGAATATGAATAAAAAAATAGACATATTTTGATACCATTTTTTTTTTATATTCAATTTGTAACTTCTTTTCCAAATTGAATCTTTTTTTTATATCCAGTGACATCAGCTCTCTTTCGTCTATATGAATGACATCATCTAAATCGATCTTTGCCGCTTGGTGCTAAAAACAAAATGTCAAAATTCGCGCGCTTTTCACTTTTTTAATTCTGTTTAAATCCATGATTGATGGTATACAGCCGCGCGGAAAGGCGTAAAAAAAGTAAAAAAAAAGATGGTGCATTAAATATCAATTTTTCACACTGACAACGCGCCCGGTGCGTTTTTTAACTGTTTTTGCTGCATGCAGTTCGGTTAAGACATAAATATAGGTATTTAGAACGCCCAAATTGATTTTACGGTCGTTGATGGAGATTTTTTATCTTTGATCTGTTTTTAAACATGTGGAGGTATTTTTTTTTACTGGACGACTTTTATGGGTACGTATTGATATGGTACGTGAGATGTAGTCAATAAACGGCTAATTTTATGGTTGTTAACTCGTGTGTAATGCATCTCCGTCGTTAAGCGAATGCTATACATTTGTATGTACTGAAAATGACAACGGCCCACCATAGATGAAGTATCACTATCAACTCGTATTCTAAGGTGGAAGTTCCAACACTATAAATAAGTTTCTTAAGAGCTATTAACACCGTCCATAAAAAGACTTATAGAATAAAGCCGCTGTCACACTGCACTTGTAACGCTAACAGCGCTAATGGTTATTGGCGAACATGATTGACGGGTAATTACTTGGCTCAAACACCGTCGGTTTTCCAGCCAGTTACACCGACCAACTTAACTGATGCCAGAGCCAAACAATTATACACCGTTTGAGCGCATACTGGAAACGCTTACGTATCACTTAATAATTTTGTAAAAATGCAATAACAAACTTTTCAACGATATATGAAGAACCCGAATTCAATGCTTGTAGGTTGGTTTTAGCATGTATGGTGTGGAATATAATGTTGCTTTTGAGTAGAATTGGCTTTTGATCGATTATCCATTATTCGTAATTGGAATTGAAAAGTTGAACGGATTACCTAAAGTGAAATTAAAAATGACATCATTGACAGACTAGGTGGCCATTGTTGATTCAACGATAATTAGTTTTAGTTTTAGTTTTAGTTTATTTGTCTCACTATATAATGTTCTTGTAAAATATAAGAGTATGTCAGTTTACATTACTTATCATATAGTGATCGTCAATTTACATTATATACAAATACAAAAAAATCTTAACAACTAACTTGGTAGTACACAATAGTATACATACCTAATCAAAATAAATAAATAAATTATAGTACCAATTTTCGCGGTACGGGTAAAAGTAGGTTAGGTACTCATGTATTGAGTATGAATTTCAGGGGCCTAATTCGAGTGTCGATCGCCAAACGTCAGATCACCGTTACATAACAGTCATCTCTCCGTGATCTCGCCTTTGAACTGTCATTAAAACGCGATGATGAAGCTCATCGCGTTTTAATGACACATGTGACATATCTCATCTCAGTTTTGGAAATACGAAGGCGATAACAATTGTCAAAAATGCTATTCCTATAACTGATCGTGATTGACATTTAATTTATGTTATGACAGTCAGTTTGATGTGTCACTGTTATGGAAATAGTTGAGATATTTTGCTTAATTTATAATTATTGAGAAAAAGAGTCAGTAATGTGCTTAGTGTGTAGTGAAAAAATAGGTACAAGAAAACTTTCACTGAGTGGTGCGAAGTACTATATACCAGCGAACAATGGTTGTCACTGTTTGCGATTTTGGAAGCAGAAATAACCTATTTATAATTGAAGAATAACTGCTGCTGAATCCAATATTTGAACCAAAAATGTACGTGGGAGAATTCGCTGCCAAGCGCAAATATCATAACACGGTATTCCGATGTAAAGTATTAAGAAAAATAAACCATCTAAATTCTCGACTTGTCTATTTTTTCACATTGGCCTGGCTATAAGTAAAGTTTTGCGAAACATCTTATGCACTCAGCCAAAAACGATAGCATTTAGTAAGGTATTTAAATGAAATGGCGCCTTGCTCACTGTAGAAGCTACCTATTGTTGATAGGCATTTCATCTATATCAGAAATAGCTAAATGGGTAAATTTCCAGTACCTACCACTAGAAAAATGCTATACTGAAAAGTGCTATTATTCACAATATACATATTCATATTTCAAACCACTTGGCGTTACCCTAATAGCGACAAGTCCCACTACCTTTAATGTTTTATTTAGTCACTAGCTGTGCCCCGCGGTGTTACCCGCTCATCCCACGGGAACACTAAATTTATTCGGGATGAAAAGTATCCTATGTCCTTCCCCGGGACTGAAACCATATATACCAAATTTCATCTAAATCGGTTCAGCGGTTTAAGCGTGAAGAGGTAACAGACAGACAGACAGACAGACACACTTTTAATTATCCCATTACCCGTTTAATATTTATTGCATTAGTTATACATATTCATCATATCTCTCTTTAACATAATTGCACAGTGTAAACCATCTCACCATCCATACTATCCATATCCATACTTAATATTATAAAATATTATAAATGCGAAAGTGTGTCTGTCTGTCTGTCTGTCTGTCTGTCTGTCTGTCTGTCTGTCTGTCTGTCTGTTACCTCTTCACGGTTAAACCGCTGAATCGATTTTGATGAAATTTGGCATGGAGATAGTTTAAGATCCGAGGAAGGACATAGGATAGTTTTCATCCTGGAAATTATCCCTAAAAAGATTGAAAAGTAAGTAAGTAATTCATGATGACATTGATGACCCTGTCGGAAATGTAATGGTTAGACCAAAAGCACAATTGCTCTTACATGTGCTTAGGCGCTTTAAATAATCCCTTTTATTAATTAAGGTGATTAGGTGGATATCTATCGTGTTGTACGAGGTTGCTTCCATACTTCCAAGTTCCACGCGGACGTAGTCGCGGGCAAAAGCTAGTATTATTATATTTTTATGGATATTCGATGTAACTGGAATTTACAAAGTATTATTTTCAATTCATATCACAGTTTTATCAATTACTAGCTGTGCCCCGCGGTGTTACCCGCTCATACCACGGGAACACTATATTTATTCGGGATGAAAAGTATCCTATGTCCTTTCCCGGGTCTCAAACTATCTCCATACCAAATTTCATCTAAGTCGGTTCAGCGGTTTAAGCGTGAAGAGGTAACAGACAGACAGACAGACAGACACACTTTCGCATTTATAATATTAGTATGGATAATAATCTGTTTGGACTGCAACTTGGTATCTAGATACAGTTTGCAGTTTAAAGTATAACTATCAAAGAGCTGAAATCATCAATCACTGAGCTCCGGGTTACACATGAACATGTTAGGAAAAACAGGCGTTTTTCCTGGGGACATTATAATAGGATTAGGCTTAAAAGCTTTAAAGCCTAATTTTCTTGTTAGACATGTATTATCAGCTTTCTATTCATCGAGAACTGAGTAGGTAATAGAACTCTAAGTAAATATAACCAAATCGTTACTAACGCATTGTCCACAAGAAAGACGCCCTGTGTCCCACTCCCACCCTTGTGCGCTTTTGAGAAGGGAAAAGTAAAAGACTTATCACACTTGCGATTTGCGAGCGTATTTTGTATGAAGGCGATCGCGCAGCGTGTTCGCCGCGTCGCTTATTTGTACAGAAAATACGCTCGCAAATCGCAAGTGTGATAAGGCCCTAACAGTAAGCTATTTGTATGACACAAGTTTTATTAAGAAACACATAATACAATATTGCACACTGCTATTTTATTATTTTTCAGATTAAAAAAGGCAACATCAATATGAAAATTGTGTGTTGGATTGAAATGGTGTCGTCGTATTATGTTCCATTGCGTTCACTTCATTTGTGAATCAAGCCACCACCGCATTTTGTGGGTGCTACCAGGTCTCCCCTTAACCAACCTCTGGAGTTGACGATGATTTGTTGTAAATAGTTGCCTAAGAGTGATCTTGATACTAATACTTAATACTATTGAGTTTTTTGGCAATTCTCACTTATCAAAGCTTGAATCGGGCTTAACGTTAGAACGTCGGATTTATCGTGCCCTTTCAGATTTATTTCATTCAAGATAATTAAACATTCATTGTGTTTCAACTGCGTTTTTGTTATAAAATATGATAGAATTTATATATGTCAATAATATTTGACGCGTGTTTGATGATTAAATTATCCTAGAGCACCAATAACTATGGAGTGTAAAAGGGAGGAGCAGCATCTTCATATATCCAAAAATCCCGCTGAAAGGTGATAAGATAAATTGTTGGCGCACAGTTTTTAAAGATCCCGTTTTTGTGTCACGCTCTTTTCAAAAATACGATACATATTACCATTACGCATATCAAACTAAAACCCCCACATCGATAGATCCTGTAGTTTTATTTCTAATAATCTGACTTCAAATTATTTATAACATACAATACAACCTTTTTTAAATATACATTATCTTAAATGAAACGTGTGTGACATTTTCATTAATGTCATAACGAATGAATGTCATCAAGAAATAAACAAATATCAATAATATAACAAAATTAAAAAGGAATTAATATAAATGCTAGTTGGTACAGTTTTTGATACAGAAAATGTAGCAAAACTAACAAAAATGTAATCGTGTAGTAGGCTTCACTTCACGGCCCGGACGAATATTTATACTTTATTATGAGGATCAAACACAATGTTCTTCAGAGCGTTGTTCAGTTTTCACGAACTCATTATTACTGTATTAAAGTAGTAATTACTCGGATTGAATGGACGATGGATCTATAAACATAGGGCGTTCAATATATCGTCTGTTTCATGCTCCGCTGCCCTGACCTGGAAAACAATGTTTTTTTTTTTATATTATGGTGTTTTTTTTCTTGACTCAGATTAAAACACTTACGAATATAAGTATTGCGTCTACGTATTAATTTTGTTTTAACAAAACAGATTAGTAATTGTTGGTCATCTATCTATACTATTAATATATAATTGGAAAAATGAAATTTCTGTACATTGAAGATATTTAAAAAAATAAGTGAAATGGGAATTTGGCGGTCAATGAGTCAATTATATATTTTTTAAATGTATGTACAGTATAATATTATTAAAACTATCATGAGAGATCTTTAATAAATATAAAAGGGCTCTCCATCAGGGTCAGCTATCCGTGCTGCTACGTGACTCGCGACCGACTACACTGGTTCCCGCTCTCCTCGCCACCTTGCTGTCCCTGAAGAAGAGCTCTATATCAGTTCGAAACATGTCAAGCCGTTCTGTACAGCGTGTTTGTGCGTTTATCATGCCTTAACGGCGGGACTGGTTTCAATGAATTTTGGTACTTACACGGGTAGCTGAGCTTTGCGATAATGACAAAAAAGAGTCTTAGTATTTAACAAGTCGACAAAGTTAGCACCTTTCAGTGCAATATAACAATTTATTAAAATACTAAGACTCCAGATTAAGATTGCTGGTATATAACAGATAATACAATTTTATACAATGCTGCCCTTAGGTAAAATCGTCAGTAAGAACGTGTTATTGTTATAAAACTGAGTGCAGAGATGGGAAAGGAAAAACAAATTAAACAGAATATTTTGTCTGAATCTCGAAAATTTACCTTTTTTTCTTGATATATTTCTTCTAAATAAATAACGTCTTGTTGGTTGTTTATAGACGTTGCGGTTGGCTCAGTTTGTAGTGCAGTTGCATACTGAGCTGGTGGTCTTGGGTTCGAATCCCAGCAAGGGCACATATTTGTGTGATGAACTCTAATATTTGTTCTTGGGTCATTGATGTTATAAATTATAAATATATTTTCATATATTTATAATATATTGTCATCCTCTAGTAGTACCTGTACAAGCATTGCTTAGTTTGGGACTAGGTCGATTTGTGTAAGATTTGCTCTTAACATTTATTTATTATTTTGCAGTAATTCATTATCTCATATTTTCGAGTATTTAACTTATTTTTCATTATATTTTATAAATTCATTTTGACAATAATCAACAATCAGACATTAGTCAAAAATGCAATATGAATGAAGTTTGATATCTCGGCATAGTGTTGCCAGTTAAGGTAGGGACATAAGATCAAATAGGGTCATTGTACACGGGGGTAATTGGCATCTAGCCTAATAAATACTTTGTATGTATATGAATTTCTGCTTAGAACGAAACGTAACTGTCTAATTTCACGTACTACCCGGACAAGTTAAGTATGCGCCTGTTATCTACGCCGTCACATACAAAGGAGACCCAAATTTAACTCGACCGGATTGGCGAAGTCGCGATGTTCTGGAGATATCGCCACTTGTCAAGTTGGGAGACGTCAAAAGTGACGGATGGCGTTCTCACGGAGAGATCTCCATTATATCTCTAAAGTTGGTCGAATACCCCCCCAGGTTTGTCTTACTATGTAAGGTTGGTTGCTGTACTGGTAGCGCAAGACCGGTCAACGTGGAAACCTTTAGAGGTCTTTGTACAGCGGTGGATGTCATTCGGTTGAATGACAGGAATGATGTCTACCTACCATAGCACAGCTTCAGAGTTTGTTCAAACCGTGTATAGTCGTGAATTGTTCTTTATGTTGTCAGTTTACCACTGATTCGCACGAAGCTTTTTGCTTCATTATTTTATAATACGAACCGCTAAGGAATGGAACCCTCCCCCCTCGTGAGTATTTCCTCAAAAATTTTAACTTCGGTCTCTTAGAGGCATTCATGAAAAAGCTATTGCTGAACCAGTAGGTAAGCTACATTTTTGACCCCGTAGTATTTTTTTCAAAACGTTACGGATGCTTTGTCATTTATTTATCATGTGATAAAAGCAATCATCATAGGCCCCAGGTGTTATAGAGGTCAATCACTGGTCAGATTATGAACAAAAAAAACATAAATTAAGATTAATGAGAAAAAATCATATAGCATATTAGAAGTTTCTCCATGAGATGACAGGTGTCAACCCAAAAACTCCCGCGCAATTTAAAAAGTTAACCTATCTTTCTGTTATGTTTGTCAATGCAACTGGCCGTAATAAGTGTTGCAATAAAATCTGGAAAGACTGTATGGAACAGAACTGACACTTTTATTTTAAGTATTAATATATAATATATCTTTGGTCGGCAGGTGCCATTGATGATGTGTTTGGAGGTAAATCGCTTTATGAAGAAAAGAAAGGGCCTTATAAAGAAGAGTCGTCAATTCAACTAACGTCTCAAACAGAACGACGAAAACAGTAAACTTCTAAGGCTCTAGAGTAAATTTACCTTACATATAAAAAAAAAAAACATTTGGACGCATTGTTGTCATTGTTGTTTTATGTGAGAAACATGTTTAATAGATCAAGTAAAGTTTTTTGAAAACTGTCAAACTATATTTTTGGTGATAGTCCTTGCTATAAAGATCTATACAAACTGCACCTTTTTAATTTATCCTGACCATGGTTTCAACAAAGACATTTTTTAAATGTTTGACATGACAGTTTACTATTTTATTGGTTATGGGGCATGTTGCGTTGGAAACTTACGTTTGAGGCACCGGATAAAACGCACAAGGATCGCTTCTATTAAATACTTCAAGAGTCCTTTTTTCTAGCTTACTTTACGAATCATAATTTCAAATAATTCTCCCTAGGGCAGAAAGTTGTATTGTATATTGAAGCTGTTAAACAGCTCATGACATTAACGATCCGAATGATTTCATTCAAGTTACCGAGAAGCCGGTGTCTTTTTTAAATACGTTGGCAGTGCTGCCAACCTGCCGGGCCCACCTGTCCAACTGGGACGAGCTCTATTTATACCTTTAATTGTTATTCGGTATTATCTCACTCACAACACGAATCAAAATGTATAGAGTATTTTCCGTTAACCTAAACCTATGAAATTATGCAAATAATTACCGTCTTGTTACAAGTATTGGAAAAAATCTGAAAATTATAAATTTGTAACTAAATCATAAAAAATATAGTCTTTACTTAAAAGTACGTAAACCGGTATAATAGTTTCCCAACGGTAAAGTAAATTTTGTCGCTTAGTAAAATTTATCTTTTCTGAAGAGCAATATGCAGTTCTTAGTTCGTACGGTACCCTCGGTGCGCCGACTCGCACTTGACCGGCTTTGTATTTCAATTTCAACTCCACTGTCTCCGCCATTTTGAAATTTTTTCCACTAAATCGACATCGACAAAAAAATCTTTCAATTATTCAACCTGCTCACAAACACGAGACCCGGTAGGGAAATGCGGCCTGTAGGCGAGAACACGCGGAAATCTTGAATTGGGAAATTGGGTCTTTTTTTGACAAACTGAAAAGTAGACGCTTCGGTCACTCAGTCAAAAAAGCTCGTCTAAATTTATATATCAGGCTAGACCCATGTAGTAATGTCGTACCTAAATCATTTAGAGAATGCCGAGAATTTAAGGCGTTTACATCGACCAAGAAGTTGAAATTATTTCCCGAAAAAGGACTAAACTTCTGTACAAACCTGGCTAGGTAATCCCGCAACCTCATCATCACCCACCTGTGTGGTAATGATAACTTTGTCGCACGCACTAATAAAACATCCGTTACAAAAACACGTTGTCGCCCTAGTCCGGGAAGCCGATCAATCGATACAGGAATAGCCCTTTGATGTGCATCAAACGGCCAGTGTTTACGAAATGCAACTGCTATTCCTGGCCGGATGACGATTTAATATCGTAAAATGTTGTAGATGGACGGAAAGTATATACCTATTTTTTTGCTTAAGGGAATGATTCAAATAGATTTAACTGAGAAGGGACATGTCAGGGATCAGATGCAGTAAGTGTATCCATTACAAGGTCCTTCAATGTACGCTAACCGTGTTTGACCCCTGATGAAAAAGGAAGTGTTCTGAAAATGGAAGAGCAATTTGTATATCCTTACAACTAGGGCTATAAGAAAAAAAAATGTCTATCCCAAAAATTCTACCCACTTTATTAAATTAACCCTGCGCCATCAAATCCACCTACAAAACGCTACAAATTATTAATATAAACATTTACAAGCTTTAACCAAACAATCTAAATATTTACGCGGCACGTACATCTACGGATATAATCGTAAAATGTCGGCGCACACCTCCAACAAAAACGTCATAAGTGCCGTTCAATCACTATATACTTAGCCATTTTCACCATGGCAATCTAAAATCCATAGCGTATATTAAGAAAAGTTACATGTGTTATTTAATGTCAATGTACTTAAGCCCTTTTAGAATGATTGTGTTGTAGCGAAGATTTGTCGCAAGATATGGTTTCAGATAAATGGGTGCGATAACTGCCCTTTCGTTTCGGCTTTTTTCGTGTTTATGTCACGTTGAGGTGTGATTTGGGTAGTAATTTTATGTCACTGCTTAAGCATTGAGGTTATCTTGAGTTGCTCAAATCGGGACGGAGCTTTAAAATTCTTATTGGTCCGTTAGTGTTATTGACAGTTTTATTGGTTGTTTTAAATGTCTTAATTTAAATGTGGGACTAGATTATTGTACTGATAGTGTAGTGAATTTGAATTATTCCTGTTTTCTTGAAGAATCTATGTAAATTACTTCACTTCAAGATTATTACATACCTACTTAATAGAAAATGAATAACAATAAAATCCATACACGTCTGTTTCACTCTTGGCAGTGGTCGTAGTCATCATTTCAGGTGTTGGTAAGCTTCACAACACGCTACCATTTTAACCTGATACCTATACCCACCGTCCTCGTGCATTCGTGTAGTGACGATGAGCCATTTATTGCAGCTTTTCTGTCCATCTCATAGGCAATCTTCCTCAGGACCTGGTACCCTCAACCTTTCCCTGGTCCCAGTTGCTCAATAGCCACCTCCCCCCAAACAGCATACGTAGTCAAAGAAGGTGAGGATACGGGACTAAAGACGATACACGCTGGTTGATGCCAAATTCTCGAAGTATAGACTCGTTGTTACGGAATTCAGCACATAATACTCCGAACATTCTCCTCAAGCACCACATCTCAAGGGTGTCTATCTTCTCGATTTCTCGCAGGGTCCACGTTTCAGCGGCGTACAGCAACATGGGGAATACAAGTGCCCGAACGAGCCCGATTTTTGTGGCTTATGGTTGATCATCATCATCATTATTACAGCCATAGGACACAGGCCTCCCCAATTGACTTCCACATGGGCCGGATAGAAGCGACCCGCGTCCAGCGAGTCCCCGCAACTCTAACCAGGACTTTGGCGCTTGCGCTTTATGGTTGATACATCGTTTGAATTGCTAAATGCCATTGACACTTGAATTAGGCCTTTGTTTCATTTCAATCTATTATATTCGAAATCCTAATTTATCTTTTGCCACAAAACATCTGACGCATCGTTCTTATCCCTTAATGGTTCCATGAGTGAGTTTTGTTGTAATCTGGTTTTATGAATGAAGTAAACACAACACAGCCCAAGCCGAATATTTCAGGCTTAGCGGACAAACCCGGAGGAAATTAATAACGATTATCGCTGACAAGTGGACGGTTTTTGTAAATGCTATAACCATGTCGGACTTGTGTTCTCTGATTCACTGCAACAAAGCTTCAGATATTATATTTTGAGCATTATAAATAAATAACTATCAAGGGACAATCTTAAATAAATATTAAGGGGCATTGCAATAAAATTCTTGATAGCTCTCAACATAAGAGATTTTTGTACTTTCTTGTAACTTGTAGTTATTTATTTATTTAAACTTTATTGCACAATACAAAAAAAGTACAAATTTTATTTATTTTATTTTATTTTATAAAAATAAAATAAAATAAATGGCGGACTTAATGCCTTTAGGCATTCTCTACCAGTCAACCACTGGGTTATGCAGAAATATGTAGTCGGTGAAGGATCAAAGGTTACAGACAAACAGTAATACAACACAAATCAATTACCTAAAGATATATAGGTATATAAGAATGTATATATAATGAATTAATTACCATAAACTCAAACGAATAGTTATCCGAATTTTGATTAGGTATCCGATAATGTTCGCAGTCATAATTATAATCAGGTATCCGATTAAGTTGTCCAAATTTACGAAATATGTTTTCAGAATCCGACTTATTGGGTCCAAAACGCAGTGATGGTCAAAAAGTTATGGCCACCATTTTTAAGTCACTGTTTTGGAAAAAAAATATTCAAATATCTTAAAAAAAGATTAAAGTAAGGTACCATACCTAACATGGAAGAAAGATACCTAAATTACCTACTAAGATAATATCATTGAAATAAATCTTAATTTTTTATGCTGTACGAAGTGAAGAGCGTCACATTTGGTATAGTAGAGTAGAACTAATCATAATATTTATTCAAAAGGGACTTACAATATTATGTACAACACAATAAAAAAAAGCTTTAACTAAGTTATAAATCAAATATTAATATAACTAATTAAATAATATTTTGTATGAAAATTGATGGTGATAGTTTCTTAATTTTGCTAGCTAGAATTTACAGATTTTATTAAGTAACTACTTGCCCTGGTTTTGTAGGAAACAGTATTATTATACAAATTCCGTTTTTCGGGTCCCTATCTCTGACTCGTTTAAATGCATAATAAATTCTATAAATCAACTTGCAAACTACATGTACTTTAACTAAATCTTTCGTTGTCATATTTGCTATTTCAATTCGCAAACGTAAACAGCTTAAATAAATACTGCATTTAAAATCCAGTGGCGACAGTTTAAGCCAGCGCTCAAATATGCCAGTTTGCGCACAAGTGTTACAAAGTGAGTCGAATAAACATGTAATTTAATTGCTGGCTTGTTTGGTTAGTGTTTTAGAGACTGGCGGTCCAGGTCTAAACTTACAAATAAATACAAAGTTTGTCAAACGAACGTGCACGAATCTAAATGTTTTTATTTGTCTAGTGAAGAAAACACGTTCGGATTTCATTAGCACAACATTAAAATGAAAATGGAATGAATCTAAATACGTTTGTTTTAGGACTTTATTATCATCATCATCATAATATCAGCCGATAGACGTCCACTGCTGGACAAAGGCCTCCCCGAAAGTTCTCAACAACGATCAGTCTTGCGCTGGCCTCATCCAATTTCTGCCCGCGACCCTAACCAGATCGTTGGTCCACCTTGTTTTTGTGGAGACTTTATAGTGAAAAAGATTTGCAGAAAAGAAAACTCAATGCTGTTAAGCATTATTTTGGCTAGTATAAATAATTGAATAGGTACTCCTTACGAAGAATCGGAAAAAAATATCAAGCGGTGCAGTTATATGTATTTTGTGTAATAAATAAATCTGAATCCTACAGGCATAAACAGAAGCCGAAGATTAAAGATATAATGTGGCAAATTGGGCGCAATCAACCCTTGATGAAGACTGTACTTATTTACTCTATGCCAACTGACCAAGTATCTACAACACCCCTATTTAAGGCACTCGTATTTCCAACATGGCTGCACTTCCAATTCCAAAAGCGACTGCAGCCGCTTGCCCTTAATCCAGCGACCGTCACCTGTTTTAATTTGTCACCCTGTCACCACGCTGCGCGGCGCAAGCCATGGGTGATAAGCGGATGACAAATTTATCGCTTTATCTTTAGTCAGCTGCTTTATGAATTGGTCCACTGTAACTTTAAGTGATATTTGGTTTGTGTTTTTTCTTATTGAGGTATTCAGTATAGAAGATTATTTTTAATGAGTTAAAATATTTATTAGTAAACGAAACACAAGTAAAAATTAACAGTACACAACTTAACCTAAATAAAATTAACTAACAAAACCGATGTCCCCCAGATCATGGCCCTGCGGCAGGGTACGCATGATGCCGGCTACATTCCCCCGTTGAATAGCCAAGCTAATCCTTTGGCCGAGGAATGAGCCGGCTCTGTGGTCCGAAGAACATTCGGAAAGTTTTAATTAACTTCTATTCCTAATCTTGCGGCTTAAAGAGGTATGCTAATATACGCGGCGCAAGACACGGGTGACAGGCGAAGTATTTGTCACATTATCTTTCGTCAGGTGCCTTACGAGTCTTAGGAGTTTGAAAGTATATTGGTTTTTAATTTGAAATAGACTTTACATCATCATCCGCAAAAAAGCGTACACGGTCGGCGCTGCGTATGGCATTAAGTGACATTGATAAGATAAACGGAGTATATTACCAAAGCAGCAATATGCCTGGTGATATTTCAGACAGGTGTTATTAACCCTAATTTTTCGTTGACACTAGTACACTAGAATCTATTTCAGCTAGCAAATATTGCAGGTGTTGCTAGAGGACAACTCATTAAAATTATATCCATATCAAATTATATCCATATCATCTCCTTTTATCATCCATCCACCGTTAATAGTCCGTTATTATTCGTAATTTCATAATTACTTTACTTCATGACGATTTAAGCTCCACTTTTAGTTGTTAAAACATCAGCAACTCGTAAAAAACGATTTGCCTCTATTTATTATAAGCAAATTATTTTGTTGTTGTGGTTATGTCAGTACGAGACTGACGGATGCCTTGTCATTTATCGTATGATAAACGCGACTATTTTAGGTCCACTCGTAGAAATTTCGTATACTTGCTGACTATAATGACAGAATGCCCAATGCACTCGGAGACAATTATGAACGTAATCATAATTAAGGCGACTCCGTACGTGGAATGGTGATTTTTAAAGTCCTAAGGCTCGTAATCTAGCCAACGGAAAAATCTGAAAAAAATATATGTTATTTTTGATTATTTCTTCTAAAAAATTATAGTTGGATTTTTTTTTAAAGCAATAATTACTATGGAAAAAATAATGTTGAAATAGGGTCGTTTTCAATTTTCAATTCCCTAAGGCTTCTAAACTACAAATGATATTTACACGGCTCTTTCGCAAGAATATTGACAATTCATTGATCTTTAATCGTATTTTTTAAAAGTTTGTAAAATGTAAATTCGGTCTAATAAAGCATCAAAAAAACTGAATTTCCGCGAGCGCGGCCGTGCCCGGGCTGCGAGCTCAGTGTAAATCTAACCGTCGAAGGGGAAGGCTGTGTCACTTGCTCTCGCGATCCATCTAGTTACGGAAAATTGTTATAGTACCGGATACCGCGGAGGTTCGATCTGTCTTCGTGCGTTTGAAGTGTATTTTAAGAGAGTGTAGTTCGTTTTTTACGACTACGCTATGCGACATAACAAAAAGCACTCATTTTCATATAGAATTAAATGTAACTGTTTTTTTCGTATTTAGGTATCTATTAATTTTAAGTACTTATAAAAAAAATTGTCATAGCTTAGCATTCCCGGACACATTTGGATACTTAGATATTCTCAGTCATGGGCCCACACCAGACAGGATTCCCAGAAAATAACACTTTTGGTGTGGGTGTTAGGTCCCTTCTCTGTGTAATATTAGAGTACCGTAGGTATTTCGGTTAGTAAAAAATTCTGATAATACAGATATTTAAGTATGATAACGTCTAATGATCTTTATTAATTCAACCCTAAGAGATATGAATATCGTAATGCAGAACAAGTATTGTTCGTTTGAATACCATTGTAATATTCGGTAAAACGCTAATTTACGAATACGAATATTTATTGTAAGTATTCACATTCGTTGCGTCACTAGTACAGTACATGACATATGATATAAAAATACATTATCAAAAATTACAATAATTTTCTAGTTCAAGAAGGCAAGTGACAATCTGGGCATGAGGGCTTATTTATGTAAATATAGTCAGAATACATATTTGCATCAATAAATTTCCCACTTAATATTTAAATCTAAATGAACGTTAGTAATTATTGACATATCCGCCGGGCCTAGCTAGACATACCTAGCCTGGCCATAAGTTCTGTTCCAATTGTTTACCGTTTATAAAATAAAAACCTGATTTTTATTACATATCGTTTAAAAGCCATATATTAATGATCGGATTACAGTTGAATTAATGAAAAAATATATAACTTTATTTAGACTCATCGTAATGCCCAGACTTGATTTTTGACTAATGCTCAGAATTTTTCTCTCTAAGTTTGCCAGAGGGCAATGAAACGATCTTGGATCAAATTAATCGATCGCGGAAGGAACGCCAAAACCCAAATAGCTTACGTAACTCAGACAACCGCTAAACTAAAGTAGGGCTGACACTTTTGCCGCATGTCAACCGATCTGCAGATCAAGAAATCTACACCCACGGTATTCGGAACTTCTAAGTTAACGTAAAAAAAAGATACGGCTCTTTATGCCGCAAAAAAAACGTATCTACGCTGGAAAGGAAAATTATCCAAGAGACACGGAGCTAACTTTACAGGACATCTAAAAAACTACGAACTTTTTAAAAAAATAAAAAGTTTTATATATTCTGTGGACCTACTTTTTAAATGAAGCATTTATAATTATAAACAACATCATGTTCTCTACATGTCGCTTTTGTTATTTTGTCTATTAATGGAATAATTTAAAATTTAGCATCGCTTACGCAAAATGGCTGTCAAAATAGAATTAGGTAAAATTATCTAAACGACACGTTTCCCGAGAAATTAGTCAGGTAAAATAGTATAATCTTTTTTTTTTTTTTTTTTATACTACGATGGTGGCAAACAAGCATGCGGCCCGCCTGATGTTAAGCAGTTACCGCCGCCTATGAACGCTTGCAACGCCAGGAGCATCACAAACGCGTTGCCGACCCTTTAAGAACCTATATACCATTTTACCTATTTAAGAATCTATTACACAACAATCAACACAGTTAACAATATATATATATGTGCATGCTCATTTTATAGTCAGGTAAATATATAAATGTGCATAAATTAGCATGAAATAAATCAAGAAAAATTATCTAATCGCCTTTGTAGGAAATATTTCAGACATGAAAAGCTATTTATCGTACAATAAAACCTCACGATTAATGTTTTAATTAGAGAAAAATATTTTTGTGAGATGGCGTTTGGGTCCATCAAGCGAGTCCAAAGTAATGCCTTAGCGCCACAGACACAGATTTACGCCGCAGATGGCCCTAACGGCCTTTATAAATATATTGAATTACTACTAAATGTGTGATATTTTATAAAACAGAACCGGTAAATTTGTCTAACTACCAATTTAACGAAAATATTTGTTTTTTAGTACATTCTATGCGACAAATACGACTCAATTGTCATTCAAGCAATTCAAGATAAGCGACAGTAGTCGATCAAAGTCATATTAGGTAAAAAAGGATAAGCGACAATGGTTTCATAGTATCAAAGCAGGTAAATTTGGATAAACGCCAATAGTTAAGATAGTTAAGATAGACAATCAGGTAATTTATCTATGTTATTTTTTTTATAGAATCTTATATCGATTCTGTTTAATAATGTGGAAATACCACATTTTTACTTTTTGACTAATGCGCATAAGCATTTTAAACACACATGACATGACACAGAGGGCGCTCCAGTAGCGAAGAATTATGGAATCAAAGATTTAGTGTGATTGACGTAACGATATGATAGCTCAGTTGGTAGAGCACTACGCCGGAAACTTAGGGTCGCAGGTTCGAGTCCTGCTTACATTGCAGTGGATCACATTAAATTTTTCTTTCATAATTTACCTTTATGTTAATTTTATCATAAAGACATAGGTAAAATGCCTCAAACGACATTAAAATATATTTTACGATCAGATAAAAACAGTTAACCAACAAGTGCAAGGTTAGTTGCAATAAAGAAAATTATCCAAGTTGTTTGATCTGTTTTGACAAATAAGTAAAAAAGCTCTAAGGTTCATTATTATGCAAAAAACTTTTTATGTTATCTCCATTTTGCTAAAAAAAACTCAAAAATCAAGTCGTTTAGTAGAAAAAAAAGTAGAGATTCTCTAAATCACCGACGGGATAAGCGACACAAAAGTCGTCAGACAGATGTATACGAGACCCAACCCATTCGATGCAGAAAAATCTGCCGATCCCAACAGTGTGTATAACTCAATATCCCCAAAAATGTCGCTTAGATAAGTTCTCCTTTCCAGCATCGGCATATTTTGACACTCAAGTAAATTAACATTTATAGGGTATCCATTGACCTTGAACATTGAAATTAGCCAAAAAAAATTTCTAGTAAAATATCGTCAATATCAACAAGTATAGGGGAAAATCTGAGAACATTACTAATGTAGTCATAAAAAACTATCACTGTTTATAAGTAGGTAAAGGACGTAAATCCGTTTTCCAACGGTAAAGTTGAGTTTGTCGCTCTATTATTTATAGTTTATTTTTTCATTATAGCAGCATGACCCGGGGGATAAAGCTGTACCTCCACTACTACTTATGTTAAAATATCGGTTCATCCGCTGGGTCACGATATGATTTATTTATTAAAAAAACGGTATTTTTTATTTCTGCATGATTTTACACGTATAATCAAGAATCTTGTCGGCATTTTAACTATTTTTGGTAGGTACCTACACATACAAAAGAAACTAAAAAGTATTTTTCGATGCGAGACTTCCAAATGGCCAATTTCACTTATTTTTTTGGATAATAGCTTTAACGCATTTTATTTTTAATATTCTACTGTAGTGGGTAAATAGATATTTAGTAATCCGCAATAATTATATCATTGTTTAAATGATTTATTTTACTTCGAGATTTTTCAATGCCTTTAAATATTATACCTATAAGGTTTGTTGATCTTCAACTCTCGCTCGGACTATGCGAGTGTATGAAGCTGCTTGGACGCCACTCAACGAGATTATGAACGAAGTAATGTTCCGGGGGCGCACGGTCGGCGGGGGGAATAACGTTAGGCTCCGCCCAGATCCTCAAGGACGTTGGGATTAGGAGTCGCCTTAAAGAGGGCGGTTACAGACGCGATCTTTTATAGCCTTGTACCACACCACAACCGGTCCCCCAGTACGCAGTCATAACGATAATGACAGGTAGAATGCCCGATGACACTCAGAGACATAATTATGAACGTTTACTCATAATTAAAGAGGGCAGGGCGTTATAGACTCAGTGTATTTGTATAGCGGTTGGGCTCGTGCTTGCATTCACTATAAATGTATAATACAATATTATAATCTATATTAGGCGTGAAAAGTTTACATTATCTCTTAGCTTGGGTTGCTTCTATAAAGTAAGGTACTTGCGCCAAAGATGGCCCTGACATAAGTTAAGTCTATGGTACTAACCGAACATGGGCGCAAAATTAGAATTCGTTCGAACGGTTATAATCGCCTCGATGATGACCCGGCTTAGAAGTAGCAACAACAGCATTCTGAAGGTCATTGCAGAAAGATATGACAGCCCAATATTGGCACATTGGGTTGACAAAATTAAGGGATTGGCCCAAGTTATAAAATAAAATTGTATTTAGTTTAATTCACTAACTTAGGCTAAGCATTACTAACATACTATGGAATTTTATTCTGAAATAAAGATTATTATTATTATAACTTTACAATTTTGAAGTGGGCTATTTTAGGAACAAGGCCATCTTTGGCGCAAGTACCTTATTTGAATTTGAACCGAGATTTCGCCACTACATTTTTAATCCAGCGATATGCGTTATAAACGCCGAGTATTGGTGAGTAAAGACCGACCACCCTGAGGGTCGTACACTTCGTACAGTTGGAGTCTCACAGTAACTTCGCTGCGTTTGTGGTTTGGCTGCCTACTCTGAAACTTTCTTGCGAAAAATATCTACATAATAGGTAAACATAGACAATACCTACTGTGAAACTAGGTATCCTATCTCAACTCCGGAACATTGTTTCCCATTTGTAGCGTTTCGCCAAATTTTCATTTATCCGAAGGTAATTTTTTCCTGAATCCCGTAATATTTTCATTATTTTATAAACGTTGTTTGGAAGAACCCGATAGGTTAGGTAAGGTTTTTTTTAATAATTTATGAAAAATTAACAGTATTGGAAAAAAAACGGGTTTCGGATAAATGAAAATTAAGCGAAACGTTACGGATGGGAAACCAAAATTAGTGTTTCAGATAGGTAACCGTTAAACTGTCAATACAGCTTAATAGGAACTATCTTTAAAACTATTAAAAGTAGAACGTAAACGTGTCGTATCAGGAAGTCACGTAGAAAGCTGAAGATACTGAACATGGCTCCACCAACAAGAGCCTAGCTCTTAAGTTTGTGATGATAATGGTAATAGTAATAAAAAAAGGTACTTGACATATGACGCTCGCCCTGCGGCCCTTCATATCTTGGCGATTGCTTATGAAACATGTTGTCCACACGTTCCTATTACTGTCAAGTTATTACTTATGAGCTGTCACAGTCACAGCGCCGATTTAACTGACAAATTATCGGATTAAGGTAGTTTCAATTTGTTCCAACTATATTTAAATCTATGACTATGATATCAATATACACATTATTCCATGTGGCTTGACACATCTCATTTAAGTAAAAAAATATATTTTGAACATTTGTTATCAAGAAAAGTCGTATAGGAAGGTCGCTTATGTTAACCTCCCTAATTTTTACATTTGACTTACATATTGCATTTTTTTTCTAATTTACGCTAATGTTACTATTTCTAATAAATCTACGCCATCAGTAATATAATATAATAAGTAGGTACCTACGTTTTTCACACTAGGTTAAAATTTCCTTTACATACCGAAATGACACTCGAATTTGGGACCATTTGTAACATACCGACTAATAGAGCATCCGAATGCAAAGCCAACGATTCAAATCCCTTTAGCTTGGAACGAACGAGTGAACGGAGGAATGAATGAATGAATGGCGGCGTTCGATCCTAATTCAATAACATTCAATTACAACGCCCTGCAATTAGAAACCGGTCTCGCGTAGATCGAGATCGGCTGGATGAGATTTTTAATAAAATCCTTTGTATATTTCAATGTTGGGTTTGGTTTTTTACAATTTCAAATACAATTTATAAAATACGAAAATTAGATAAAAATATATAAACACACTATAGAAAAAACTAACCTAGGGTATTAAAATACATACGAAACCAGTTATCGCTCGACATGTTTCGAATCGGCACGCGATTCATCATCAGGAGAGCCGATCGATCGCAGCGGCGGGCTAATTGAACACTCCCCAGGGTGTTACCAGCAGCGGGGCAGGGTCCAACCTGTAGAGAGAGAGGAACCTCCTGACGATGCACGTCGTGCCTAGAAGTACTGTTTACCTTCTGAATCGTGTGTGAATTGATCTGTCTACAGCTTTTGTTCGGGCGAAATAGGTGCGCGTTCATAACCTCTTTCGCTCTTTTAATTATTCAAAAGAGAACCTCCTGTAGTATTATCATCTGTGGTTATATGTAAAATACAGTTTGGAAAATATCCATCGTTTTACTAGATACCTACTATTTCTATACCTACTATATTTGTGCATAAGTATATATTTATCCATGTAAGTATTTACGAGTATATCGTCGTCTAGTACCCATAACACAAGCCTTTATGAGCTTAATTTGGGACTAGATCGATTTGTGTGAGGTTGTCTGATATTTATTTATTTACCTTTATTTCGAATGTTATATTACAGTTTGTCAAACTTTAAAACAAACCTGAAATTTTTAGTGTGTTTTGTCTCAAAATATATGGCTAGGTAAAAAGCATGTCCATTAGAGGAGTCTCGTGTTCTATACCCGTATATTTCTCTTATTTCCCTGAAAAATACGTTCCCCACAAAATATTTTGTTCCTGACTCGTTAGACTTGCAGTTTTTCTCAATTTGCCGTAGAAACTGCATGTTTTATATTAGTGAATTGTTTGTTATTTAATTCCACGGGATTTTTGTTCCAACAAACTGTTAGGGTTAGAAATTTCCATTAGCCCCGATCTGCTGTCAGAGAACACAAGAAGTTTGCCGTTTTGGTTAGTATACACAATTTGACGCGGTTAACGCAGTTTGAACACCTGCCTCTTTGCTTATATGTATATTATGTATATCGGCGCCTAGTACCCATAGTTCAAGCTGATGCTTAGTTTGTACATAATTAGGTCTTAAAACACTCGTGGAATCCTATTATGAAACTCGTCTTCGGGTCGTTTCATAAAACCACACTCGTGTTTTAAGGTCTCCTCTCGTGTTTTAACCTCTCATTATGTAACAGATGCATAAACTACAATTACGTATAGAAACATCTGTTATAATATAGATAAGGTTATAGGTACCTATTTGAATATTTGTATAGAATCTTTTTTTACCGATTCATATTTTTTTACGTGGTAATACCACATTTTTATTGTAGTGGATTGGATTGTAGCATTCAATTTTTCTTTCTTAATTTACCTTTGTGTCATTAGTTAGGTATAAAAAATAGATATATATAATAATAGATTATATTTGAATGTTTTTTTTTTTTAATATAACCAGCAGCAATCCCATCCAGTGATATACTCGTATATCTGTGATCCAGTAGGATCTCCATAACAAATCGTCGCGTCATGTTTTATGTAATTTGCCTGTATCTCGACCCGCCGGGGTTGCTCCACAGATGCTATCGCCGGATGTAGGCTGCCGTGATAAATGTTTCTGATACTGTTAATTATGCGGTTACATTTATTACTATCTTAAATTCTTGGGGTCAATCAGAGACAAGTGTGCGTCCACTGCGGGACAAAGGCCTCCCGCAAAGTTCTCCACAACCATCGGTGGTGCGCCGCCCTTATCCGACTTCTACACGCGATCCCAACCAGGTCGTCGGTTCACCTTAGGGGACCTTTAGGGCCCACACTGCGTCTTCCGGTCCGCGATCGCCACTCAAGAACCTTAGTGTATGTTTACAATGCAACAAAATGTTTCGATCGCGTTTAGACTCTCTTTCTGTCTCACACACACAATTTTAGCCTTATGACAAATAGTTGACAGTTAACTATTAATTGAAGTTTACATACTATGTGTAGGACACTGGAACTCAGGAGGCTATGCCCTATTGTTACTTAACATGGATGCAATCGAGGCCAAATGCTTGACAGTCGTAAATAAATAAAAAACTAGTTATGTTCCATTATATGACAGTGATTATAACCAAAATAATAGAAAAATAAATAATGTCTGTATAAATATACAGTTCACATAGCCACTAGTTAAAGTTACACCTGTGACTGTGATGCAAGTAAATGTTTTGATTGGTATCGGCCGGATGGAAACGGAGATGAATGCAATTGATAATGTTAATTATGTGTCGAACAGACATTTTAACGAGTGCGTACATTAAACGTTCATTTATGTACGTACATAATAAACCATTGTAAGACATGTTTAAAATTAATATTGAAAATGTTTGTTTTCCTGATCGAGCATGTGCCCTGAAATTGTGACATTTGCTAAAGATAAGAGAGGTACGTGGATCAAGTGGCTGTCTTATGTCAAAATGTGTGTCTGCCAAAATGCTGCCAAAGGATTTTAAAGAACAATTTGAAATCTTAATCGGTCCAGAAACTATGAGATTTTCTAAAATTTTACAAAATCTCAAAAATTCGCTGACTTGGATCGAGAATTTCCCAATAACTTTTTTTTGAACTCGCTATTCATGAAGCGAATAATTTTGGGATTAAAATAAGCTACAGTTTGAGCCATCTTAGGAGGCGGGCGGAGCAAAAATTTAGGCGGTAGCGGGGTCACTTACGCGCGTTTCTTTTTAATGAAATCAAATGAAATGAAATGAATTCTTTATTTGCTTTAAGTGTAGTTACATTTGGCTGACATAGTAAATGGCTTGTATTTGTTTTTGTTTTATTTTTTTACAAAATTATCATGTAGGTACTTTATTTCTAAATTACTTATTTTCAATGTCTTTGATAGTTGCGCGTACTGTGACATCTGTAGATATTTTAATTATTATTACATAACCATAAATTATTAGCAAGTTGAAGTGGTGGCTCATACTCTAACATGAAGAATCCATCGAACAATGGGATAAAGCGTAAACGGTAAAAGCCCCTGAATGGAGGCCATACATCGGAAGAGTCCACTTATCCTTCACAAGATGCATCTATCTTATTTTGTCGCCGAAAGTATTAAATATACAAAAATCTGGAACGCAATGGATGTATATTAAAGAGATGTTATAAATAGCAGGATACCTTTCTCATAGCCAGCTGTGCTCTGATACTTCAACTTGTTAATAAAACCGGTACCATAATTCAAATAACAATATCGGTTTCTTGACTAATTTTACATGAACAACCACGAAGTCTCTATTCTAGCGGTCGCACTCATAATGACACAAATAGTGCCCCTTATCCTACTAAATACGTTCTTTTGTAATAATAAATAAATAAATATCGGACAACCTCACACAAATCGATCTAGTCCCAAATTGAGCTCAAGAAGACTTGTGTTATGGGTACTAGACGACGATATACGTACTTATATATATAAATATATACTCAAATACATAGAACAACCATGACCCAAGCACAAATATTTGAGTTCATCACACAAATATTTGCCCTTGCCGGGATTCGAACCCGCGACCACCGACTCAGTAGGCAGGTGTCTAACAAACCGAGCCAAACGCGTCGTCATCGTCGCGTGTAATGGACTGTATTTTACTCAATGCTCGTACAGTCAGCGTTATAAATATCTTCAGACTTTAAGTATCATTTAAGTTTGATTTTTACTTAATGGCCGAGCGAGTGAAGCGTCTGCATTTCAGCTTGGCCCCAAATTCTACTTATCGTAAATTTGGATCTTTGGATGTCCTGATCCAGACGCTTTCCAGCTGTTATCGCCTAGGGGTCGCATTTCTCAACAGATTCTCAGGAAATTTTGTGAATAGAATTTTGTCATATCAGCCGATAGACGTCCACTGGTGGACAAAGGCCTCGCCCCCAAAGTTCTCCACAACGATCGATCTTGCACCGCCCTCATCCAATTTCTACCCGCGATCTTAACCAGGCCGTCGGTCCACCTTGTTGGGGGCCTTCCAACGCTGCGTCTTCCGATCCGCGGTCGCCACTGGAGAAACTTTCTGCCCCAACGGCGATCGATTCTACGAGCAATGTCCAATGCCCACTGCCACTTAAGTTTGGCGACTGTCTGAGCTATATCTACAACCTTGGTTATAAAACATGTAAATAAGATGTTTAAAGTGATAAAACGCTTCATTGTACAAAAAGTCTTAGAAAATCAATGAGTAACAACAACCTTTTACGTATAAAAGGCAATACTAGTTACTTTAATCAAAATCTCACTCCACCGATTTGAATTGAAACTTAATGATTTACGGTCGACGGAGTTGTCTTTAGCAGCCATAAATTAAATCACAGCCGGCCATTGCGTGTCTTTGGCAAAAAGTGGTACAGGGTCCGCACCCACTTCCGTGTATCCTCGTCCGAGCTTGAACTCGGGGACACAAAAACGTGTCTACGACGTTTAGGGCCAGCATCTCTAGCACAGCTGTCACAAGCGACTATTTCTCGCACGAGACAATTAGCTGTCTCTTTCTGTGCAGTAATGTAAGAGGGTGATGGATAGCGCTATGTCGTGACATAAGAGTCGCGAAGCATAGTTGTGCTAGACGGGCAGGGATGATTCGACGAGGTATGATACCTTCAAGGGCCTTGTATGTATGTACGTAGACACTTTATTGTACACATAACATCTATAACGAATAACACAGGTACAAAGGCGAACTGGTTCCTATTAGGGATTTCTCCCAGTCTTGTCAGTCAGTTCCCTTGTCACGGCTATTAATATTTTAATATTACTAAAATATGGATATTTATGTCGCTGAAGTGTGGTGCTATTTCGGACAGAAGCCTTTTGAAACGTCAAACTAAGACTAAGTATTCTACACTTTTTTGATTCATGATAAACCGATTCGTGATATGTATTGATGGCTGAAAGCACTCGCAGCATTCGTTCCCAGGAGGCGGTGTAGATATCTTGACGAGAAAGGGTGATCCGTTTGAAAAATAAAACCTATCTGCAATATCCATATCGCCTATCAACACTTCATTTCTGCACTTAAAACACTCCAGATTCTCTCAGAGTCTGCTCGATGAAGAATAGTAAAACTAGTAAAAGATAATATTTATCGATGGCTTCAGTAAAAAAAGTAAAGACATGCTCACTAACAAAAAAAATTGACGAGGTTGCTTCCACATTGAACAGTATCACATCATAATATAGTTTGTCACAATTCTATTCCGCGTGTGAATAAAGCCACAGCCTATAGTCACTTTTATCTTGAAAAGACAACCGAGAACGGCCATAATGTGGGGACGGAAGAGCATAGGCGTCTGGATGCGCCAGAATTTTTCATGATACAGGAGGCAAACGATCAGACGGGATGTGACGTCACTTGATGAATTCGCTCCATGTATAAAAGATACTATGAGTAATGAGTATTCGTTTGATGACGTCACGCTGGCATTGCAAGCCGTATAAATTTACAATAACGTAACTTCAAAAGTACTCACTTAATTTAAATGAAACAAGTAAAGCAAGTGCATTTCTAAGCAAATGAACCATAAAGGTTTCAACTGAGGAAATTAGATAATTTTAAAATATTTTATTGCATGTTGTGACGCCTAGAGACCATATATCTCTAAGAAATTTAGGTTTAATAATTATTTTCTATTGTAAATTATTTACGTTGACGCCTAGAGACCTATACACTGTGGAATTAAATTAATTCAGTAATTGTATTTTATTGCATGTTGTGACACCTAGAGACTATATGTACATCTCTGGGTATATTTAATATTTTAAATTAATCGTTAAAATGTAATGTAATTGTTTTTATTTACGAAAAATTTACTTACTGTTGAATTTCTTTCGGCTTTCTTCTCAACAGCGGTCTCCACTTGCGAAATGCCGGTAGATTCATAATCTGACTTGTAAAAGTGCCCCTGTGGCCTACTTACTGAATAAATTATTTCATTTCATTTCAGTGAATAACGGACTCAGTGGTATTCTTCACCGTAGCCAAGATTGGTATTCTTTACTGAAGAGAAGATAAAGATAAAGATAAAGATATTTATTGCAAGAACAGTGTAGCTACAATGGATGTTGATAACACACAGGAAGTTCATGTTCGACCTAAAATAGGCATGCAATATAATTAATTTTTGTTCGCTCTTTACAATATTATGAAGAACATAACTTAGACAGTAGGCACAATTCTATATTAAATGTCGACTTATTATTAATAATGATGAATAATGAAGAGAAAAAAAAGTAACTGACCCAGTGGTATTTTTCACTGTAGTCAAGAGTAATCCCATCAAGTTTCCACGTGTACTCCCGACTACAAATAAAGAAAGTGCCGTGCACAACCGTTTCCCAGTGCAGTTTTCGGTACACAAGATATGCATCGCCCCGTGCGTGCGCGCCGGTTTGCGCCTGATTTGCATACGACTTGAGGAATTTCACGCTTTTAACACGATCGCTGTCACTCTGGAGTTTTTACAAGATTTATTGACTACAACTGTATGACATCATGAGATAAAAGTATGTAAAAGGGCTGTCAATTGTATTTAGATTACGTAACGGTTACTGACGTCGATAAAGTTGAGTACAGTTCGACATGTTTTGATCTAATCAGTAAGGAGACACTTGTGGACGAACGCTAATATGATTAAGTAAATTGATAATTGATGTATTGAATAATACGCAAAGAAATATGATTTAATATTGTAATAAAGATTTATACAAGACGTCATAACTAATAGTCATAATTTTATTGACCGAGACAAACAAGATTCAAGAATAATCAAGAAAGGCGGTGTATCTACATTACCAGACACCTGCGAAATAAAAACTGTTTTAACAAACCGTCTCGTAAACTTGAAACGTCGATCCTACACTTGCAGCCATTTTTACGATCTTACCTTAATAGAACTTACAGGTTCCCCCACCAACTCAATCCCAACCTCAACCTTAATACCTTCATTCAAAGCCAATTTTACTTTACCTGCATTTACCAGATCTTTTCATCGTCTCTAGTGTCCTTTCCTATCAGCATCTTAACCACAATCAAGTTCCAACTTTACTACGTTTCTTTAAGTTTAGTTTTACCGTGTAGATGTTTCTAGAAGCCTTTGATTAGTCCAGAAGCAATCGTTCCACCTTATTCGTCCCTCGGAATGTAACGTGAAGGAATCTCCATCAATTTGTCTGTATACGGCTTTATTTTACTGCTTACTAATTGTATTTCGCGCCTGGGGACGCGTTTCTTACTGGACTTCGGTTGGAGGTAATTGTGAGTGGGTTGAATGTTGAATGTCTAGTTTCCCACGAAGCAATCCTTACGGAGGAACTTAAAAGGGCTAGTGTAATTATACGCGTATTATCTTAAGGTTTGTGATGACAACACTGCTTTTTCGCATTTTATTTTTAGTCGGACAGCGCTGCAATTGTGGAGATTCTTGCGGAATTTAGGTTTAGCAAATAGCTTTTTTTTACTTAAAGGAATGTTTTTATTCTTGCAGTTTCTACTTTATATGACGTGATCTGCTTTCTGGAATAAGAAAACAATAAAGTTAAATCGGTTTTAGGCACCTAACAATCTTATGTTTCAAATGAATACGTGGTCAAACACAAATTTAGGTTCGCGTCTCTTCTATGAACATAATATCAAGAGTTAAGAGGCCTTATTCCTTTTAAAATGCTGATTGTTTAGACATTTTTCTCTATGATCAAACATGTTTCTTAACATACTATTGATGTTACTTTCTAGAACAGGGCTATTGGGATTTATTGGTATATATTTGAAACCTACAGTTTGAATTTTTCATTGATAATTTTTGTTTCAAAAAGTACTCGAAATTGACAAAATTCACGCGGAAAATTAGTTTTTTTAACTTATTTTCGACTGTACGCAATGAAAGCGTGAAATAACTATGTTACTACCTAGGGATCATCCACATATTACGTCACACCGTAAGGGGGAGGGGGGAGTCATACCAAACGTGACAGTACATGTTAAAGGTACCTATAGCAAAAAAGCGTGACATAGGGGGGGGGTCAAAAATTCGACATTTTGCGTGACGTAATATGTGGACGACCCCCTAGAACTCGGGGAACAGTATTATTCACTTCAAAAAGTAGGTTGAAATTATCAATATATTTGTCATAATATGAAAAAAATAAATTTTAAAAGGAATAAGGCCTCTTAAGGATTTTAGGATCTAACTAACAGGGGTAAGATCGCCTTTATATATGTATTTTTGCTATCATATTTACAACCTGTATTGTGTACAATAAAGTGTTTTTTTGTTTTTTCTTCAGCTGTGACCCATTAATTTGTTAATGGAAGTTTCATATTCAAGCAAATGATGTCCGCCCGTACACATCGCACAGATTATCGGTATTTTGTCAATTGAGTACACAATAAATGTTACGAAGATTTGATGATAAGTAACATAATAAACAAACGAGTTGGTATTACAAATAAAATCTTTTTTGTATACTTATAACTGATAAGTCTACGGAGGCATTTCTCAGAAAACGCGTTTTCCGAAGAGCAAATTTACAATAACTAATATTTTTCAATTTTATTTTCTTAATTATCAAAATTAATATGAGTAGAAGTTATAATAAAATTTAAATACTAAATTATAAAATTAACAAAGGTTAAAAAAAAACCGCTCCCTGCCGTTTCTGCTCCTTCCATGCTATCCGGGTTGAACAAAATATATTTCAGTGTTATGTTTTTTTGCCCATTGCAAAATTCTCTGTACCTGCTAAAATTCCAGTTTGATGGACAGACGTCGGCATAGTTTAGCATTAATTGTCTATTGTTCTGTCAAAACGATGTTTGTTGTCCATGTTTAGCAGTTCTTGTGTTCGTAACTTTACATTCAAAGATGTTTTTTGACAGCAAGTTTGTTTATAAAATGATATTCTAACCACCATAACTCTTAAATTTTATTTAAAGCTGAGAGAAGTGACCTCTATTTATCACTCTTTGGATGATCGCTCTCCACTTATTTCGATCTCCTGCAGACCGCATGGCGTCCGGAAACTTGATGACCGTTGTGTCTCGAATCTGATCGGTCCAGCGCATGGGACTCCTTCCTCTTGGTCTTCTTCCTTGAATGTTTCCTGTCACTAAGAGCTTTTCCAGGTTGTCATTCTTCTTCCTGGCCATATGACCGAAAAATTCAAGGATTCTAGGGAACCAAATCCTGAAGGATACATGCATTGGATCAGATATTTAAAAATATACTCATACTATATTGCGCCAGCCCTCCATAAAAAAGAAATCTAAATAATTTTCTCATCACACAGTATTTTTACCAAATGGTGGGTCGACCTCGTCGTATCAATAACTTCATCGCAACACAATTCCATTTATTATAAAAAATATTCCTCCCAGATCCAATTAATCACAATTAGTCCTTTTCCCTGGAAGTCCTTATAAATCAGCAAAGGCATACAACGGACATCATTAAGGCTGTACTGGCCATTGCCTCCGGCTAACGCTTCCCTACATTCGGCAGTTTCAATCATTTTGCTCATAAGAAACGTGGCAACTATCACAGATACAGAAGGGCGTAACCCGTAAGAAACTACATAATAAGATATGTCGTTTTGTATAAGCTGGACAGAACAAGATGTCTGTAAAATGCGTTGTGTCCCAGGGCGGTATTCTAGGTCCACTGGTTTATCAGTGCGAAATTAGGGTTGCGCGTTAAGAGGCCTTATTCCTTTTAAAATGCTGATTGTTTAGACATTTTTCTCTATGATCAAACATGTTTCTTAACATACTATTGATGTTACTTTCTAGAACAGGGCTATTGGGATTTATTGGTATATATTTGAAACCTACAGTTTGAATTTTTCATTGATAATTTTTGTTTCAAAAACTACTCGAAATTGACAAAATTCACGCGGAAAATTAGTTTTTTTAACTTATTTTCGACTGTACGCAATGAAAGCGTGAAATAACTATGTTACTTCCTAGAACTCGGGGAAAAGTATTATTCACTTCAAAAAGTTGGTTGAAATTATCAATATATTTGTCATAATATGAAAAAAATAAATTTTAAAAGGAATAAGGCCTCTTAAGGGATTCAGGTATATTTATTTTACAAACTATTAATTATTTATAATGAAAAGAAAATGTCCATTGGTTTTTTGTTATTTGCCATTTTGTGACTGCGACCTAGGCTCCCCTTTTTGCTTACCATCAGGCGAAGTGGAGCCACTACCTATGATGTGTCAATATAAAAAAATATAAGTTAAGTACCTACTTATAGATTAAATTACTTAATCAAGTACCTAAGTGTGCATATATTTTGTTGGGTTGCATGACGCATCGACAAAAATGCGACTATCATTTCTCTTTGTGTATAAAACTTGATTAGTCGCAAATTTTATTCATAAAAATATTTATTCTGCAAATACACTCATATCTACAATAGTCCTCGGGACCATAACACATTGTGACCAATGATTATGTATATACATTTTATTGTTACAACTTTATAGTAGTACTTATACCTTTACACACCCCGTATGAAGTTCGTTGTAAAGCACTGTAGTTTTACAGCGCAATCATATCATCTGCAGAGCAATCACTCGGCGCGCGCCGCGGGCGTCAAATTATCAGTTCGGCCAGTCTGTTTATTTGCGCTGTGCTAATGTTTGTTTTTGTTTTATAATGTTGCCATAAGTTGGGGTATCGGCTCTGGCCACGGGGTAAATTGTGATTTGTGGCTGGTATCCTCTCATCAATGTCCAACGGTGAATGAGGTCGATTATTTACTGAGTTTATTTAAGTAAACAATATATTTGGGTTCTGTGCCTTAAAATTATAAAAAAGCATACTTTAGAATTGTTTTGTGATTTATCAGTAATACAAGCATGCAATTATACATATATAATTAATTGTTAAAGTTGTCCAGTGAATTAATATGTGATTTAAAAATAGGTACAAATAATTTAAGATTATTTTTGTTCATTATTATAACATGACCAATGGTTGTTTTAGTATTTAAATATTGATTGAATAAATATTGCAAGATGAAGTAGAGCAATAGAAAATAATGTTGACCTTACCACCATTTGGGATACAATACATAGTAACGAAGGAAGAGAGAGAGAGAATTTATAAATTACTATCCTTGTATACTTTTTTCCACTCCGTAATCGCGAGTGTTGTAAAGTGTTCGAAATACGAGAAATAATCAAAAGGCATGAAATATATTATTGAAATGAGCACTAATTTAATAATCACCTAGCCAGAGAATATAAACTTAATTTTATATCATACATTTTCTTTTTCATTTGATCACAAAAATAAGTTAAAATCAGATGTTTCCGCGAAATGCCTCCGAGTGATTACTTAAGCGAATTCGTAACAACTAAGTTCAAAGTGAAATTAAATTAGCTTTCTGTTTAAAATCTCTGAAAAAGCTTTTAAGAGCTTCGTACGACAACGCATTCAAATGAATAAGTAATTTGGGTCAGTATAATTTCGTTCATATTCGCATGCATAATGTAATCTTTACTATGTATATGACTGACAAGAACAATTATCAATAAGTAATAAAGCATCTAAGATTTATTAATTATTTACTGGGTACGCATATTTTTTTTCTTTAACGCAAAAAGTATCCTATAACCATCTTTGGATGTCCAGTATCCCTGTACCAAAATTGGTTACAATCCGTCCAGTAGTTTCGGCGTGATGAGAGGACAAAGGAAATTTTAAAAACAGATGGCGCCAGGCTGGCATGGTGCTGCGCGCTCATACAAAACACATGACGATCCTGCACGCTATCACAGAATAAAGACACTATTAGAAAACTGCACTTAAATTGGTCTATCCGCTTGGGAGCTATGATGCCACATACAGACACACACATACACAAATAAACAGATACACTTGTTAAACTTATAACCCTCTTTTTCGTCGGAGGTTAAAAAACTCTCAACGATGCGACTGGGTACACGTTGTCGTAAGGACTAGTCACGACAACGGAAGAAGATTCAGGAGGCATCTAGGTCTAGCCTCATCTATATTGGCCGCCGGATAAGTCATTCGTTGTGGCATACTTGAGGCGCCCTAGAACTGGTCAATGAAAGGCCTTTTGGAAGCCAGCGCCCTGGGCGGTCGTCCGGGTCGAATCCCTTAAAGACACTAGAGGCAGCGAATCAAGGCGACCTATAGAAGAAGAAAATGAAGAAAACTGGGCCCCTCAGAAAACCCAAGTTCAATATAATTTCCGAAATCCTGTTAACTTTTTACTCCCTTTGCGGAATAGCCCTCTAGCCCCAGGGCACACGTGGCGATGTGAATCACTCCACACTACCTCAACAACCCGAAAGAACGTAACTTGTTTCCAATTTATGGGTAGTACGACGTTTCGTCAGTGGGCAACCTTCACGATTATCTGCCATTCTTGTTTATGGTGGAAATGCCTGTGGTAGATTTATTTGGAAGCTGATTTCTGCGATTTTGTGTGGTTATTGCGCTTGGATTTTAAGGAATTCTAGCGCAGTATTTCTTGGGTAAATTCTTAGTAGAAGCAAAGTTATTCTTCTGAAAATTGACTCAATTGCAGATTATATTAACGTTTCTAATGAAATAGGTCCGAAATATCGCGACAATATATCAACTTTAGTGATGAACCAGAGTAAAAGGACCTATTTACCAGTTACAGTACATGTCGTACCTAATACCCAGCACATCTATGTCATGAACAACGTCTAATTAATAACGTTTTTCTTTTGTTTCAGGTAATATTACAGAAATACTCGCAGTGATCATATGTGCTTAAGGTAACCAAGACAAAAATACTTTATTCTCAATTTAACCTCACTATTATTCTCATTTTTTCTCGACTGCCGACTAATAATCCCATTATCTGCAAGCTAAAGTAACCGCGCCTCGTTCGACTTATAAGATGGAGTAAGGAAAGGAGTGAACTTGCGGGTGTAAGTTAGCTTGCAACTAGTGATGGGATGGGTTATTTATTTCTTTAGACTTGATTACCAAGTACCTACGTAAAATCTTGTCGAAAATGATAAAAAAACAAGATAGTGGTCAAGAATCAAGTTGTTTTGCATCACCTACTCAATTCAAATTTTTGACGTCCGCCTGTTGTTCACCTGTTTTTTTACTGTTATGTCTCTCATGTTTTGTGTCCCTATGTATTTGAGGTGTGCAATAGAGAATTTTATTGTAAGAATCAAAGTCCATGAACGCTACAACATGCATTTTTTTTTTTTTCATTTATTTATCATACAGAAAAAACAATACATTTAACAATAATGCAACGAGCAAAACCATACAAAACCATACTATATTATATTAGTTAACGCAATCGTTTATTTTAGTATGGAAATAACTCGGTTTAAAACCGAAAATCGGCTAACCATTTGCATTCCCTGGTAGATTATCTATTTTACAACATATAATATGTATAAGTCCTAGTCTTTATACTGCATGATATAATTCCGCTGCTCGCCCCGGGCTAGTAATTAACCCTCCGCGAGCCATATTTCGCAATCACCGGCAAATGAGCGTATTTATTATTTAAATTAGCAAATGTAATACGCCGCTAATGAGATCTGATAATGTATGTGTGTATGGACGCTATTTGCTCCGAATGTTAGGGCGTGGATGGCGAGATACAATTTTCCGGCCTTGTATTCAATTCACAAAACTTGCCATATCTCGGAAATATATCTCGATTGTAGCTATACAGCTGCGTTAAAATGTGACAAGAACGAGTTTCCACTTTGCTAAAATTAACAAAGTGGTGAAATTTCATGTAGACGCCATTAGAAATGTCAAGTTAACTACTTACGTTTATAATTATAAAAAAAACTGTTAAAACTCACGTAAAAATTGTCAGGAACGGCCCGACAATGTCCAATGGGCCGACATGTTTCGAACACGTATGTTATTCACTAGAAATAGCTATCCGTACTACTGAGTGACAAACGGCCCACTGGTTTAGATCGCCTAGCCCTTTGAACTAGCCGCGCCCACCTTTTTAATTATTATCAAAGATATCTCGCGATGATTTCAATAAGACGTTTTGCCATACAAGCAGGAAGTCTGCCTGTATAGTTCAGATCAGTTTTTAAGTAACATCATGTGTACTAACTAGTACTTGAAGTAGATAGATTTCCACATCCAGTCTTTAAGTTCTCTCACTTTAGGTACTTATTAAGGAGTCTTTAGCACTTCTTAGTAAGATCCTTTAGTATTCGCCGTAACTACCGCAGCCCCACTCAAGTATCGCATTAATCGAATAGCTCAAACCCGTTCCTACCTTCTTTTTTCCTTTTCCAACAACTGGAAGCAATATTTAACATTTCACGGTACTTCGTCTACCGATATCTTCGCTCCATCCTCCATGCAATCTTTAATCTTCAGAAACCTAGTTTCGAACAACATTAAACGCCTTAGTATCCCGAAGTGACTTACGCCTATTTTGACTTGAAGTGTTTTGACTTTGCTTACCTAGAAAGACGTAACTTCGAAGAAACGTCGATAAAATAGATGCAACTCAAAAACAATTGCGTTCAAGATTCAACCGTAAATTCATTGGCTTTCAGGATATCACTTCGCTTCGAACGAATATATTTTCAAGTTGAGTTTATCTTGTTTGGTGTTCCTTCTGGAAGAGCTTTTTTACTAGAAAGGTGCCTAGATCTGACATATTCTAGTCCATATATCAATCCTACGCACATCCCTATGCAATTTTAAAAAGTAGTATGTACTAAACTATTTTCGAGTAGCTTTTACTCTATATGTGGAGAGCATTTATGGAAGTTTATTTTTATCATGTGATTAATTAGTTTTGTGAGTGGACTGCGACAGGGTTGTTTATTTTACTACTTACTCAGGAATGCGAATGCTCCTACACAAAATGCATTTATCCATTTTTTCGTTTTTTTTTTGTTCCGAGATGAATGAAAGAGGATCGTTATCATGATATTTTCTTCGGTTTGCGCGACCGTCACACATTTAAATAAAACGATTTAAACGGATTATACGCGTATAGTAATTATTTGACCCTCCTTGACGTTTCGGTAACTTTCCAGTTACCGTTTGGTGACTTTTGTGACCTATTATTTTTTTTAGTTCTTTGTAAAAATACATAAATTATGTTATGTATAGCATACAAAAGTTCCTTAACGTAAGTATACACCCTACCGGACTATTAAGTGTTATATTCTTTTTAATACTTCCCCTTGATTTGCGTGAAATCGTGCTGACCGAAGACGATCTGCCCCGCCGGCGTGAAATCGACGCAGGCGCAGCCATCACTCACCACCAACGAGCCTGCCATCTTCCTGACGAAGAACAGCGTAAGTGACAATGTAGCTCATTACACTTACACTTACCACATTTTTCTGTACTATGAGCCGGTCTGTTATCCTAACGAAAAACAGCGTAAGTGACAATGCAGATCATATGGACATTTTTATTTAAGAAACACAAAATAAAAAGTATATAACTAAACCTTAAGAAACTTATGATCTAATTAACCTAACTTAAACTATACGTACATATATCCCCTAGGTCACTACCATTGGGTAGGGTACCCGTAAGGCTAGGCGCGTTACCTGGCTGGATGGCAATTCCAGTGCGACAGGTCATATTGCACTGAACATACAACATTTTTCTAAGTCACAGCTTTGAGCCACTGTTTATCTTAATGAAAAACAGCGTAAGCGAAAATTCAGCTCATATACATTTGTTACATTTTTCTCTAGGACCAGCAGTGAACCGTTCCATTATCCTGACGAAAAACAACGTAGGTAAGTGACAAAGCAGCTCATATATACTTGATACATTTTGTCTGATTTCACGCGCGTCGATGGCTAGAATAATGTTACGCCTCGTTTAGAACATTAGCCTTTTAAGTGCAAGTTGCAAGTGACGTGCAACTAATTATTTCAGTTGCAAGTTATAATGCTAGTTGCCTGGGTGATTAATGGAAGAATGCTGGAACATAATAACTTATATGTAGAGTTACACCCATAATAGCGTTACACCCAAAAAATCCGCTATTTTATTTATCTAAAAGCGAATTAATTTTCCTAATTTTAATAATTCCTGAATATCCTGATGACATACTTTACTGACATATGTAAATTGGAAGAAATTGTGAAGGTCATGCATTCGCGCTATTAACACTATTTTGTGACAATAACATATCTTGATATCCGTGCCTGTATAACTGAATGGAGAAAAAAATGTAGGACATAAGGCGTAATTGGGTTTACCATGGTCAGAATACGCAACTTTAATAAATCACTTTTGATTGAAATCTGTGAAAAAAGAAAATCGACAACTAAATATAAATTGGCCCTAAACCCTTTTATACCCTATTACGTAACAGTTTTACTACCACACTAACTGTTGGCAGCAGGTAAGTATTAATAACTTTTTGATTCCGAAAAGGCCGCGGCGTGACGGCATCCAGCCTAATTCTGTCATCTCGGTCACTGGCCGAGCGCATCGTTCGCTCCATTCATCACTTTTATGCTGCCTCCACACTCCCGGTCCAAAATGACACAAATTATGTAAACCGACAGCAAAAAGACGCTGTAAAAGGAAAGGAGATGATGTAAACGTAAATTTAAAGAAGAAACAGGGATTGCTATATGACAATACACAGTTCGAGGCATATTTACGAATACCTCCGACGGCATCGGTATATTCAGTATCATACGATGATAACAAAATAAAATACTACAGAAGTTTCTTTTTTTGTTCTTTGCAAAAGCCGCCAGCTGCTTCAAATAGAGCATATCGTGAAAGTTGACCTGTCATGGCGAGATTTTCAATATATGTTGGAAGAAACGTCAAAAAAAACCCTAGAATGCTTGTGAAAGAAAATCGTATAGCACCAATTGACAGTACATTGCGGTTACCCTCAGGACAGCAGTGAAATGGAGCGCGCATAAAAATTTAAAATAAGAACGTGACCGCGGCCGAGATGACAGTTCGAATTACGACGTGCGTGCGCGCCGATTAATGAGCTCGTTTTGCATTTTATTTATTACTTTCTTATTCTGTGTTGGCTTGTTTAAAAGACTGTTTGGGTTGATCAAAAGGGCGTATTCGACATACGATATTTTTTCACGAGGGCTTTTTGCAGAAGTGTCCCAGTATTTCACTGTTGCACTGCTTACTTCCACTGGTCGCCTTCCCTAGCTATTTCCAAGCAATCATTAGTGAACACATCTAGGTCATCCCACCAGGTTCACCTGGGCCTGCCTCGCTGCCAGATTGTGGTGTAGTATCCACGATTGATTCCTTTTTTGTCGTATTCCTGATTGGACTACGACGAAAAAGGAATCAACGAAGTGGCAAGGTTTGCCACCTTTATGCGTGCCTCAAACATAGCCAGCCCGGTTGTAGTTTAGCAAAACAATCTTCATGCCCGCAAGACTTTTCAGCAGCACCGTGGCCCGTGGCGTTGCTATACATAGCAAAGCCAACATTGCTGAGTCCAGACCATTTTGGATGCACATCTCTTGTACACTGTTCATACTTACCTAATATTGAAAATTGTAATGATGTGTTATCTTGAATAAAGCTTTTTCTATTTCATTCTATTTCCTGATGAACAATTTACTAGCCACGCGACAACGAACCTACTTACAACATTTCACAAGAATCGTTTGAGAAATGCGACCTCTAGAGCAAGAACAACTGGAAATCCGGAAAAACGGACATCCGAACATCCAAACATCCGGACTTAAGATTTTTTAGGTCAAACTGAAACGGAGACGCTTTGTTCGCTCAGTCAATAATCGATGACCACGAGTTAACTAGACCATGCTCGCTAACCACAGCGTAAACGACTTGTATTGAGAATAGTACAGCGACCCTAGCGGCTACTTTGTAGAACTACAATTCTCCATAGAAGCTAGATAATGTTTTACAAACTGACAGGACAAGAGACCAGTTGCCTCAGCTAGGTACTCATCCGCTGTTCCGAGCGCCCGCGCGCGACAGCTTCCCAGACGTGGTGCCGAGGTTTATGCTGCGGCTAACCTACCACCACAACACAGTGACTCACGATAACAGCCTAAGGGCTTTTCGAATCAGCATAAAAAAAAAAAAAAAAAAAAAAATCCTTTACGCAGTCGCTAGCAAAGCACACAGTAAATTCATTGTAAGAGTGCACGTGTAGTAGGCTGAGTAAGGTATGTCGCTTACTACATTCTGTCCAGCTAAAGTTTTATTTATTAGTTTCTTATTAGTCAGGCAATTTGCTCCTCGCTGTTTATGAGAGGCATCATTTGTACTGATTGCACGTATTTATGTCCCGTTCGATAAATTCTGAATGAAGAACACTTTAAAGGAGTACATTTATTTTACTTGTACAAAGCTGTTGTTGAGTATTAAGTGGAAAAATAAATAAGTATTTCTTGTGTAGCTAATACCTATAAGAACTAAATTTCAAGCCAAAAAAATAAAAACAGGGTATGCATTTTCTTGGTATACAACTTGCAAAAATTACAACCCTTTTTTTTATTATCATTTTTTTAAGACTACGTATTAGGTAGACCTCCCACGTTGCCTAATCCATAGTATTTTTTTAAAGAAAACTTACCTAATGTTTTATTTTTTGTACATTACCTGTCTTTATAATGCCTCAAACTGATGAATTCAAAATCGTGTAATCTGTTATTGTAGAAGCCTTTCTGTGAAAACGATAATAAAGTATGTACATATTTCCGTATTTACAAGCAAATAGCATACCGGTGTGAATAATACAGCAAAATAACTAAAAGATGTAAACTAAAACGACTGCAAATAAATTCCAGCAACAAGTTCACTCCATAAATCCTTGCAAGGAGCGTGTCCAATCGTAACTGGAAACTTTTAAGAAAAAAACAACTTCTCTCGCTACTAGTTAAGTAAAAAAAATGGCTTATGAACCATCGACAATTATGTGCGCTTACGTCTTTTTTAGTATAGTACACATTTACGCCTTTGGCTAGCGACTAAGATAAAAATCTAGACGCAAAACGTGTAATGTATGGGGAAGCTTGTTTTTATCTAAAAAACAACCTAACGTATACTTCCCTCTTTCAAGTCAAAACTGAAAAAATATAGTTGATTAATTTTTTTTACACTACTCGTATTAGGTAGACCACCCACGTTGCCTAATCCATAGTAATTTAAAACAAATTAGGAGTCCTAAAAATGCTAAATTATTTTATAATTATGATGAGCAACAAGACGCGGTATCTATTAAGATTTGTATTTTTTGAACACAAAAACTTAATTTGAATAGTATTCCACATCTAGTTTTGTAAAGAAACCTTAATACATTTATTATGTTCGAATAGTCTTGGTCTTGGCGCTGAGTACAATTTCATACCTTTTGGCGTCGAGACCCTGGGTCCGTGGGGCCCCAGCGCATTAAGCCTCTTCAAAGATATCTCGAAGAGGCTTATCGATGTTACTGGTGACCGGAGAGCTGGCGGTTTCCTCGCTCAAAGAATCAGTTTGGCGATTCAGCGAGGAAATGCCGCCAGCATCTTTGGCACCATGCCGCAGGGGCCATTTTTAGATTTAGTTTAACTTTATTATGTTCGAGTTTAGTTTAATTTTTAGGTTTAGTTTTATTGTAAGTATTTTAATAGTTGTATTCCTTGAACTTTATTGTGTTCGAATAGTTATAAATGCTTATTGTAGTGTATTTATTTTTAATACATATAATAAATAAACATTAAGGACAGTTTTACACAAATCTAGTCCCAAACTAAGCACTATGGGTACTAGACGACGATATATATGTACATACTATATAAATACATATTTCACTTTCAGTTAATAATTTAGTAGCAAAAATTACAAAACTAAAAAATAACTGATGTGTTCGCATTTGTTAAAGTTGCTTTTTAAAATATGTTAAATGTTTATTTACCCTTTACTTTTAGAAATAAATTAATTAATAAACGATTTAAAAACACTAGAATTTATATATATTTTCTAAAACATATGAGCAAAAAGAAAACGCAATGAAATTCAACCGTCACCCAAGATGGCCGCGACGCGCGAAACTCATTGTTACGTGATTGTTATCCGCGCGGCGGCAAATGACGGCATTAAACAAAATTATTGCTACATCATTTTGTTTTATTGCTGCAATTCTTAAGGCATTGTTTCGTTTTGGTTTTCATACATAATCGGGGAATGTTATTGGTGTATTAATATTTAAGTTGCTCGATGGTTTTTAGGGTTCCGTAAGTTGAATATAAATAAGTGACCGTTGAATATAAGTATACCTAGCCTAACAAGTGTTGGTTCTGCCCAGGGACAGTGGTGCTACAAAGAGGTTTTATATGGAATTAATGTGTATACGTCATATATTTGCATTATAAAACGTCAGTAGCGATTTGTCAATAAACAAATTTAAAACATTGTTCACCGGAAGGCTGCTCAATCCTTCTTTCTTCTTCTGAAATAAATACTGAATCATATAGAAAAAACTTGACTTTCATCGCTGTGGATAGTTTTGGCTTTATTATGAAAAAAATATTTGAAATTTGTGGAATATTTAGTCCTGTTTCGTCTCTGTTTACATCAGTGACATTCACCAACTTTCAACGTCAGGTACCAAAACTTTCTCGTGGCCTTTGAGCCGTGGCCGTTGTTCGTCACTGTATCGAGTTGTCTTTTCGTCTAAGGCATATATCACAAACTAAATTTTCTCATGAACACCGACCGATTAATTGTCATATTTGTTACCTAAAGGTAGCAAATTAAATTATTTCAAAAATGGGGCTTGCGTTCTTGGTCAATCTGATCAGGAGGCATGTAACTAATTTGATACAATATGAAAAGTTTAAATTGTACTGCCCGTTGACCATAAAACCATGACCAAAAAAACTAGACGGATTGAAAGTGTAATGTATACCTACATAGAATTAATTATACATATAACAAAAAAACTTGTTTTTTGGTTTTTCTTAGTTTTCGCTCTTGCTGTCGAATGGTAATAGAATAGACACTTGAAATTTTCATAGTGTATAATTTGTCTTTGACACTAGCTGAGTCGAAAAAAACTGAAAATAAGCCCGACTCGCACTTACCGGTTTTTTTTTTAATTCCCGTTGGTATCATTAAATGTATGATTTAGGTAGTAAAAAAAAATTGACTCCGAACAAATACCGTTATTTTTATACAGGTTCTTGAATAAAACAATGAGCCTTAATAAATGTCGAAATGTGTCCGACTTCACCTCGGATTAAGTGTATTCACGCGTGGCCTGTCGCATGTCGGCGCGCGTTTCATGTAGCTACAGATAGGTACTACAGATAGCCGAGTTTGGCGAGTGCCGTCGAATTTATACTTACGACTGGTTTTCTGGAACATAAAGCGGATTAATCGTCATATAGCCGCATAAAAAAACCATTACGGAAGGTAATCTCAAAGATGCTCTGTCGAAAGATTTCGAAAGATAAAAAAAAAACGCAAAAACCGCCTGAGAACTGTATTTTATTGGTTATTTGTGTCAAATTCAAGGCATATGGCTGTATGCGACTAATTGTCGTAGGCACATGCTACGACTTGCTACGAATACGCGCTGATTTTCTCCGAACAAAAAAGGCTAAACTGATACCAGGATGAACATGCGCTGTTAGTGCCTTTAATAGGCGCTTTTTGAGGATATATCAATCGTTTTAATTTTTGTTGGGATCAAAATGTCTATGGCACTTGAACTGCTATAAAAATCAGAAATGACCTTCAAAGTTCAACATTCCTACGGAGCGCAAAAACGCTCCATTGATTTATTTATTATTATTTATTTATTTATTCAAATTAGTTACACAGCATAACAGTAAATAAACCAAGGCACTGTGAACTACAACATTACATTACAAAAAAAAACTTAAATCTAATTTGATTTAGGCGACGTAACAGCGTGGCTCCGGTGCGTCGTCTGATCTGGTGCAGGATTCGTCAGATTGCCCCGAAACTGCCGAAACACAACACCCTTCGGCCAGAAGTGTGCACTTGCGATGGTGTCCTGCAGCGGCCGCGGCACGCGCACCACACACGAGCTGAAGTGCACGTAGTGGCGGGACTGCAGCTGGTGCACCCTCAGCGAGAAGCCAGTCTTCCGGCGGACGTACTCCACCACATCGTCAGCCACGGCGGAGTGATGCAAGCGCGACACATAGAGCGCCTTACTCGGTGTGGCAATCCGAAGACCAGAACCAACCGGCTCGGCTCTATACAAATGGCCACCTTGGCCACGGTGGCAAACAAGCATGCGGCCCGCCTGGTGTTAAGCAGTTGCCGCCGCCTGTGGACGCTCGCGATGCCAGGAGCATCGCACCCTCCATTTGTGGGATGGGTACCAATATTTGAATTTGTGTACTAGGCGACCGTTCGTGGCGGAATTTTGGCCAAAAACAGACGCCTAGTACTCAAATTTTGTAATAGTACTTCCTATAATCAGGTCTAGGGCACCTAAGGTACCACGCAATAAATGACTCGCCCAGGGTATGGCTAAGGCCGGCTCTTTCGGTTGCCTTGTGTTCGTTGTTAAGACATTTTGCAATTCGTATCGGAGCCGCCCCGTCAAAATTGGTGAGGTTTTTGTCCCCCCCTCACAACCACATTTGTATTATTTTTTCGCCGAAATTTCGTAAAATAGACTCGCTATTTTTAAGTATTTAAACAAGTGAATCTTTCCTTAATTCGTTCTCTGTACAAAAATACACGTGAGGTTTCCTTATACCCCTCTCTCCCCCAACGTGATCTGTCGTAATTTTTTCGCGACCCCTCCCTCCCCTATCGAACTTCGCGTGATTTCTGCACAGGCCCTAATCAGACGGTTAGAACGCTCAAATAATCACCGATTACTGGTACTTACCTATTTTAATATATTTATGGCATGTAGGTATTTATTCCCATAGTTATCATAGCAAGGATCGATCGACATTACGATCCTAATTGAAGACGCGATCACGCGAGCTAATTGCTAGCCACCGGCGATTGGACACGGTTATAATATTGGTGGCAGTATTGTGACTTCATATAAACGCTCTACGTAGCTCCTTAAACTATGAACACAGAAACGCTGCTAGATATGCTACCACATTTAACCCTTAAGATTTTTATAAATTAAAATAGTACGGCTGGACCTTGGGGTAATGAGGCTCGCGAGCTATCTAGGGATTTAGGGCGGCGATTGAGAGAAAGGGGCAACGATCCTCGCTCTGGGTCATGGTTGGTTCAGCAAGTCTCCATTGCCATTCAGCGGGGCAATGCTGCTAGCATAATGGGGGCTTTTGGACCGAATATGGCCCTGAGAGGGGATTTAATAGATTAAGTTTTCTTTGACGAGGCGTGTCGCGGATTTATTTTATGCCATTTGATTCTGACTAAGCTTCTTGCGGATATACATTGTGAACTGCATGCACTATTTTTAAATTGACGAAACTTGTGATTTATTTATTATTTATTTATTTATTTATTCAAATTAGTTACACAGCATTACAGTTATTAAACCAAGGCTCTGTGAACTACAAAATTATACAGAAAATAAAAATAAAAACTTAAATCTAGTTTGATTTAGGCGACGTAACAGCGTGAGCGTGATGGATTTATAAGGGCCTTTATATAGTATAAGGGCCTTTGAAATAAGTGTGTACGTTTTGGCGTTCTAGATGGTAATATTTTAAATCGGCACATGTAGGTAGATTTTAAATTTTCACATTTTTGTTTTTCTCGACACTTCACAAGCTTATATATCTGTATTATAGTAAGTAAAACTTTATAACTATATATCCAGTATCCTATATATAGCTAGCTTACCCTATGGTATTCAATTACACGTTTCTTTGAGTTCGAAATTCTGTATCCACGTATAGTGCCCTTAGACTGCTTGTATCGCCGGCGACAGCCGTATCCAGCGTTTTTTTTTCTGCGGAACGACACTATCACGATAGTAAGGACTACGTAGACTCCGCATACATTTTCGACTGGGAGATGGGATGTATGTATCATGTATGTTGTTATGTTATTACAGGGGTTCCCAAAGTGTGCACACTCGCGGGTCTCGGCTTTGAAGTCGGTCTTGCTCTAACGATATTGAAAGGAAGAAATAACGAATATTTATTTATGCAATTCGTCTATGGAACGATTTCCTCCCCCCTTTATTGGTCGTGCTAGTTACTATGCGCTGAATTTTATAGCTATAACTAAGTACTAAATTTTGCGCGTTCTTTCAGCTTAAAATACTGTGAATATCTATATTTCGTGTCGTAGAGCCGCCCCGCTTGTACCGCCGGCGGCCGCCGTGGCCGTTTTTTCTCCGGAACGATACTAACACGATAATAAGGGATAAGGACTAGACTCCGCATGCCTACATACTTAACTGGGAGATTGGATGATTTATGTTGTTACGTTTCGTTTACGTCTTTCGGGATTCCTTAATCTGATTCCCTTGTTAGCCATAATTATTGCAAGTTATAATAATATATAAGTAATGTTTGTCATAAAAACAGAAGTCATAATTCTTAAATTTTACAGGAAATTTACTTTACCCGTTGCCGCGTATATAAAAAAAATATCGAGCCAATAAGGTCGAAATTATTAGGTATTTCCCATATATGGCTTCGTATGCAGTAAGGGGTTTAAAAGCTAATTTGATAGAAACATTTAAGTTAGGTTTGTTTTATAACATTCTGAAAAGTTAATTGTTTTCTGTGAATCATCAAAATTACTACAATTGACAACCCTTCCACATTTTGCCGTGCGAGTAACATATCGCCCTGAGTGAAGGTTTGTAAAAATCTTTACAAAACAGAATTCCCTGCACATTTCCAGTTAAGACCACAGAGTAGAATTTCAATAATACTTATTGAATATTTTAACACCATCACCGGCGGTCTTAATAAAACCAAAATCGTATTTTCCACTTTGTCGATATTAAAATCTTTCCCAACCTCATATCCACGGCAGGCGGGACTGGAAAACACATCCCTATATTATGTCGAATAAAATCGTTATTTGTTAGAGTTTCTGTGCTAGTAGGGTTGTCAACCGTCTCGCTGTACGCGGGAGGTCGCGTTTTTGAAGCCTGAGTATGCGTCCCGCAAAGGATCCGCGCGGAATATACGGTATTTGACTATAGTGAAAATAAATTGTATCACTGTTAACAGTAAACACACATATTCAAAGCTAGACGGAACCAAATAAACTACCACTAAGTTTTACACATTATACCTACAATTTTCACATCGGACAAAAACTAAAAAGAAGACGTGTTTTAACTACTGATTTTTATGACGTCACGAGCCAGTATATCCATAGAAACTTCATACTAACAAATCGTTTTTGACATTTCATAAAGAGTAGCTGATTTGAGCTTATCAAATACCGTATTGTCTGATTTTTAGCAATTGTAATTTTGAGGCATATGAGAGGGCGTGATATTCATCAGAATATGCTATGATGCAAAAGGGCGCGAGTATAACATGCGTTCACTCGCTCGTTCGCCACTAACCTGCGCCCTCTTCTTCAGCTCTTCTTTCTTTTTTAGGGTTCCGTACCCAAATGGTAAAAAACGAGACCCTATTACTATGACTCCGATGTCCGTCTGTCTGTCCGTCCGTCTGCCACCAGGCTAGGCTACCAGGTCCAAAAAACTTTACCCGAAGCCTCGGTTCGCGAGTCCGCCTCGCACTTGGTCGTTTTCTTTTTCATGTCTTTCAATGCGTCTACCTATATACCTTACCTAGTTAGGTTTGTTAAAGGAGATCCGCATTTTACAAGCCAAGTCCCGCAATTGATCATAAATGTTCCGCAAATCTGTGCACTAAGTTTGGCAACCCTAGGTGTAAGACTGAGAAAGAGGAAAATAAGAATGTCGTCGACGGTTTATCAAGATGAGTGTCGAGAATAAGTCGCGAATAATTCGACGCGATAAAGTACCGACGTTGATCAATCGACTCGAGTCGATTCCGATTCGAGTTATCGAAATCGTAATTTTACGGCTTATTTAGCAGGATTCGATTTTGACGTTTCTGAAGACATAATCTACGAGTGTTGAAGATTCTGAGGCGGAATTTGGAGGCCGAAGAAGGCAAGAACTTGCACATGCACTAGAAACTACAATCGAGGTTTTCTCCATTCTATCAAGGAGTTCCTTGATGAGTGAGTGTCTTTTTGGTGTACATATATTATATAATGACATGTTCATTTTAATTTGATAACTGCTGCATTGGTTTCTTTGTGTAGGTGCAATTGCAAATCTATTTTATTTTCTTTCGACACTTTAGTATTTATTTTTTTAAGACTGAACATGTAATAATTGAATGTTTGACAATGTAAGTTTATTCCAAATAAATTATTCTATTCTATTCTATTCATTCTTCATTCAACCTCGATTTGAATGGTTTCCTTCTTGAAGGTTTCCTCCTCCAAAACAACCAATCGTAACGAAACTTCGGAAACTGAATGAGAAGGAAATGTGTCTGTGTTGGAATGTTTCGATTTCTGCGCTTATTATTATAAAATGTACCCAACTATAGTCCAATCATGCAACTATGGTCCAAAACAAAACTCGTTTATTGTTATCAAAATCCATATTCTATCAGTGGTTTTATACGTTTTTATTTAAGTTTGTCTAATTGTGGTGTTCACTTTAGAGTTTATTCGTTATACATGTCATATATTAACGAGTAATTTTCAGATTAAATTCATTAAATTGGACCATAGTTGTGTGGACTGGACTATATTTGGGTATACTAAGTAAACTTAGTAACTATAGTCTAACGGTATGCGGTCTTTAGGCTGTTTGATTGAGATAACTTTGATTTGAATACAATACAAGTACTTTTGCACACCTCATAACATACAGGAGAAATACAACGCGAAAAAAATAATTAGAGGTAAACAACAGGAGATATTTTCCGATTATTTCGATTTTTACTATAGATACTGCATTAAGTGACATTCACAAGTTGTATTTTAAAGTAAAAAGAATATCTTCATCGACAAATAGTCGTGATATGTCTTAAGAAATTTCGAACATAACTTCTGATCGAAACTTATTATTTCCCCGAAAAACTGCACGTAAGTAAACAGTTTTATCGTGCGTGATCTGACAAAAGAGCTGTGGAATAAGTCAGCCATTTATAATGTATCATTAGTCACTATATTTCTCGTGATCTTATTACAATATTTGAAAAGGTTTGTCGCAGTGAAGTTATTAGTGTCCGCGTGGATTAAGTTAATCCTCTGATTTATAGCTGCGACATTTTCCCACTTAGGAGACCTGATTTTGGTGTAAATGTCATTTAGATTTTAAAGCAAATTACGTAACTAGACTAATTTTATGTTTACATTAGAGTGCAAAATGGTACAGGCGGGGTTCGAAGTACGAATGCCCAGGGAATAGATGCCAACATTTTAATTTAGCTGCCAAGTTATTTTTGTAGGTTAGGTTAAGTTAGACTTATTTTTCAGATGCCCGGTGAAACCAAGGCAATTCATTTCAAATTTTTGAATCCTAGAACAGATTACCTCTCACAACATGAGATGTCATCAAATATCATCTCAATAGTAGTTCTATTCACTTAGAATACGAAATACATTCCAATAGCTCAGTAAAGCAGAGATCTGATATCATAGAGGGACCATATTGAACGAAAACCGCACATAACACTTGGAAATAAAGCGCATTATCAAAGTTATTCAATGACAGTGATAATAATATCTTCACTATTCATATAAAATGACGTATGTCCCTAATACCGGGACGGCGGTTATGACCTTTTGTGTGAAACGGTAGAATGATCTTGTGTTTGGCGTATTTGATCCTCCAAGGATATAATTAGCGATTAAATAATTAATCATAAGCGTCTCGTGTTCGAGTCGAGCATCGAACCCCGGTCCTCCAGGTGGGGTGTAATCGTGTAATGTGATTTAGTGGAGGGTACACAATTCACAATTGTGAGCTGTAACGTGTTATTCACAGATCCTGCGTTTTAGTTTTAGGGTTGGCTCTTAATTTTTGAATGCCCGAACTTTTTAGTACGTACCTACTCGCACTCTGAGGCTAATATGGCAACCTATATAGGCCGGGATTCATTTTAATATGTCTGTAACTCACCAGTTTTTGATGTAAAATAGTAATTAGTTTTATTGTTCTTGGTTCAGATTATAAAGTCGATCGATTTCCATCAATTTAATATCACCTGAATCGAAATGAAAGATTTGGCTTTAAAAAAAAAAGCACGTAGTACGTAACTGCTTATGTGGTGTATGTGAAAAAAAAAAAATTATTTGTATCACATATAAAGTAAAAAAGTTTATGGCTACTTTAAAAACCATTGTTTCATTGTTTTTTACGTTATAAGGGTGCTGTCATGTGTCAAATATTTGTTATAAAAAAAACCTCTGTCACAGATGGCGCTGAAATGAATGTTGATACAAAACAATAAAAACACCTGCACGGCTAAGATTTTTCCTGAAATCATGACTCTTTGTTGTTGACCCATGTTCAATTTGCAGTCACCCTATTTTTTTTCTATTCTGCTTTTGCATTGAATCAAACCAAATAATATTTTTGTATTACTGTAGCTACTTGCCTCTTCCATATGGCAATGCACTGAACACAAGGGCTACATCACTATAAAATTTCAGCTTTATTTTGACGAAAATTCCAGAAAATACCTTTCTTTTTCATCCCAGACAGCAGGAAAAACGAAAAAACACCGTTTCCCAAAATGTCCTTTCAATTCCTAAATTCGGTGCCGTAAATGCATTTCTCTTTGAGTTCGCACCTCACTGCGCCAGTAACCGGCTTTCGGTTATTCGTTTTATTCGTGGTAATTACGGACGGTAATGAGGGTACGGTAATGATGAGGTAGTTATATGTACACGTAATATATTTTAATTGGATTGTAGTTTATATTGATTATATTCTATTCAAACTTATTTACCGTTGTCGGTGTAGCAATCGTCAGCCATTTTTTTTTCTGGTGAGACATGATTTTAACCTTTTCTTTAATTTGCTCAAAGTAATTTCGTCTTGGCCTTTGTGTCGTGTATGTATCACAACCAAATTGATTTAGATTAGTTGGTTAGAGATTTTTTGCAATGCATATTTCTACTCTGTGCTATTTGTCAAAATTGCACATACAAATTGAGAGCTCCTGTGGAGTGCTTCGTAATAATCTGTTTTTTTTTCCGTCCGTCTGTCACCAGGCTGTATCTCAAGAACGGTGATAGCTAGACAGTTGAAATTTTCACAGATGATGATAAAATAAATATTTAAGGGGGGCTCCCATACAACAAACTTGTTATAGATTGTGGTACGGAACCCTTCATGCGTGAGTCGGACTCGCACTTGCCCAATTTTTATAACTGGAGGAGTTTCTGAAATATTTTGCACGCCCTGGCATACAGACGTCTAGATAAATATACTTCTACAGACTAAGTCTTGTCAGACTATATAGGTACCTATGAAATATCAAACTTCTTCATGAAATCAGCGCATAGATTAAGACTACCTGTATACTTAAGGCGTGTCTAAAACTTTAAGTTGTAAACTCCAATTCATCTTATTCAACGTAGTCCATACATTTGACGTCTTTGTCACGGCAATGTCGCCGACGAGGGGATGACGACTGCCTCTGAATATTTATGAGTCGCGGAAATGATTGGCGACATCAAAGCGAATTATCGGTGCGTGTTTTGTGTGATTGGGAGTGGGGGATGTCGAGAGTTCATTAATATACTAGCTGTTGCGCGCGGCTTCGTCTGGGATTTTATAACGGTTCATTTACCAATTCAGGTATTTCTGGTACTTTGAATTTTTTCATGGCGCTGAGATACTCAAATTAAAATAAATCGTTTATTTGTTCAACATAAGTCATTCAGCATGCTACAAAGGGTCTTTGAAATTTAGGCAATCTGAACGACAACTTTTCTTATACCAAGTAGACTGAGCTGGTTAGATTACCTATCTAAAAACTAAATAAGAGTACGTTTTTAAATTAAAGTAGGTCGCACACTGCAATTACGTCTAATAGTTGATATGATAACCATCACGCTTTTTTTTATTCAATGTATTTTATTGGAGAACTTTTTGATTTTTTACACATCCTATGAAATCAGCCTATACTGATACTTATTTCGTGACAAAAAACACTCAAAGTACTTATAAACGCAAATTAAAAATACACATATAAAAATCTCTGACTACAAATGCAATTTATTGAATCCTTGACCAATCGTATTACAAATTTGCATTCGAAGCATCAAAATGCGCAATTTCTCGCACTGAATTTGAAATCGAGTAAGTTGATAATGTAATCGGAAGCGATCGGTCACCGAGTGGGCGCCGTGAGGCTGGGCTTGCAAGCAGACAATAAATCAGATATATTGGTCAGATTATTAGCACTCAGGTAACACTGCGGCCGATAACGCTTTGCCAAATTGCCATTGCCACCCACTACCACGGGAACGACGAAAAACCGTTGAAATCTACATAGCTCGTAGACAAATTAGGTTCTAAAATATTAATTGGGCCATTTGTATTATATACTCCTCATTTTGCTTGTTTTGAACTGTGTTTAAGAACATAATAAAGTAACAGTATCTCACATCGTACAAAGGAAATTTATTGTAAGAATAAAAAGCACATCAAAATAACAATAAATTAAATTAAACAATGAAACTAATAACTAATACTAAATTATTATCTAATCAAAAAGCCCGCCCGAATCGTTCCTGGTGCAAAAGTTCCCAGCACGCTCGCCGCGTTACCGCGCTGGATCGCGATGGACAGCCTCTGCACCAAGAACGACTCGGAACGGGTGTCATGGCCTCTCTCCAACAGTTGAAATTTTTCATATTTGTATGCCAAAGATCACTAACCACGTAACTTTTACGTAAAAGATGGATTAATCAAAACAATAAACCAACAAACACGCTTTTGCATTTATAATATAGGTAAGAGGTATCTTTGTCTCCACTGGTTTGCTAATTAGAAAGGTACGTATAGTTTTTGATGAAAACCTAAGATTATTTCATTTCTGACTTACCTAAAAATACTTTTGACATACCTACAGAGACTAATTATGTAGGTACATCGAACTATTAGTATAGCTAGCATATCTTACGTTCTACTTTACCCAATTATATTAAAAGTTGATGCAACATGCTCAAATAATTAATTTCAAATAGAAAGTCATTTACATAATTATTATGAAGCTCAACATCTATTAGTATTAAACTGGATAATCGTACCTTGCACTTTACCCCCATTATATTAAAAGTAGACACAACCTGCTTAAATAATCCATTTCAAATAGAACGTCATCTACATAACGAAGTGTAATTTCGCGCTGGGGACGGGAATGATAAAATTTTCATGTTCGTACGACGGTAATGATGTTTTATGTTACGATAGCGAACATTAGCTTTATGGCTTTAGTAAATAATCCGAGCACGCGTAATGGTGCAATTTGCTTTATGATATTGAGTTTTGATGGTGCAATGTTATGATGTCTGCATATTATATTAACAGTTTAATGTAATAGACATGTCGAGAGAGCAGTCGAGGTAGAGCAACTTGCTGTGACAGCGTCAGCGGTCGCACTGCATTGAAAGGAAAGAGGCGGATAATACCTATTTGTCTTGTTGTGGTTATAGAAATATGTGTCAACATATCATCATCACTGGAGAGGATGGAATTGTTGTGATTTTATTTGTCGGAAGTATGGAAACGAACCCTCCCCTTCTTATATAGACAAACGTTCCATCGAATGTAAAATTTCATCTAGGTTTCATTTCATATACTTTTAATTTCCCCTGAAGTCATAATTTTTTCATAAATTTTGATGAAACCATCCTATAGATTAGGTTAGAGTAGGTTTGGTTTGTTCTATAACATTTTATAGATTGCACAGAAACATGTTTTTGATGAAACGCTATGTCTTTTTTTGTCTTATAAAAAGGGTAAACGGAAAACGAATATTTCAACAAAATATTACGTAGGTTAGTAACATTTATGAAATAGAATGTAATTACGTTTGTTTTTTATTGCCCTGTTAATGGTTCCCGTAACATTGTATGAAATAGAACTAAGCAATATTGATTTTAACGTGCGTTTCTGTTAAGCTAAATTTAAATATCCATAGATACCTACGCGTGTTGTATATACCCTATCGATTAAAAGGCGTAAATGACTACCTGCCATATCAGATTAATCAACCGCGGTCGATTACAGCGACAGGTATAACGATTACAGCAATCACGATTTAATTACATGGTAATTACAGCAATAACATACCACTTGTTGTAAGTACCACTACGTCTAAGCGGGTGTTATACGAGTAGATAAACATAATGTTTACTTATAGCTAAATTCCTAACATCTAAAATATCACAGTTATACGTCTACTTCAGTGATGTGCTCTGTTTACCGGGTAAAGGACAGCTGCTATATGTCACTTAATGCAGCAGCTCTTATAAAAAAACTCTATATACAGAGCGTCCGGGCGAAAGTGCCTTAAATATCGTAGATAGGATATTTTGCTGAAAGATTTTTTTTATTCTTATGACTTTTTGATATTCTTCGACTTTCACTTGACCTTGCTGTTTTGCAGTAAGTACAAGTCAAGTCAATCGTGGCGTCATCAATCAAATGCTTACTAAGCAGAAAAATAAGGAAACATATTAAATTGCCAAACGGTTTAAATTATTATCTTAATCGTCGATAAATGTTCTATGATACTCTAACTTGATCCCAAAATAGACAGCGGTCATAAACATCATGAACAAGTAGCATTTGATTTTAATTTATTTTCCATTTGACGTCTTCATAACATAGAAATCTACAACATGACATGAAAAAAATGCATGACATATTCAAATCTTAAAATTGTCTGTGCCTGCTATGTCTTAGTTTAAAAAAATCATTAAACTTTTGCACGATGACATGACAGGTTAAATTTTTGTTTTTTTTTTCTCGCAGTCGTGTGTGAAGTGAAAAGCAGAGAGTTAACACGTGGCTAAAGGACATTATGATATGATACTCAGATATATAAGTCCTCGCTCACTTTGTTCGCTCGTTATTTGGACGAGCGAACAAAGTGAGCGACGACTTCGTGTCTTAATAGCTTATTTTGGCATGTTCTCAATCATTTTAATCTCCGTCTAAATACGTATTTTTTTCATACTTAATACGTTGTATTAAAATTGTAATATATTTAAAGTTACTCTATCAACTCCATAACCTCTGTTCCAGACTTAAACAGACAGATGTAAACATACTCGAAACAAACAAATTAGTATGTTGCCTCTGGCGCTGGCCTCGGTACAACTGCCGAAACTTTGCAAATCCGTCGGAGCATGCCGCGGGTGCACAACTATTCCACTGAACTGCCTCGGTACCACTGTTTTACAATGTACTGCAAACTTGCCTAATAAAAAATAGGCTTGGTACAATTTTTGGAAGACCATTGAATTATATTTTGCAACGCGTGACACCTAGAGACCTTCTACATCTCTGAAAAATTCTTACCTCCTCCTTCTTTGTGTGTATTAATTACCTAGTTATAATATCGTTGTAAGTAATAGTTTTAAGTATTATTTATAAAAAAATTACTTACTATTCAGTTTCTTTTCAACTGCGGTATCTTGTGAAGAGATTTTGACACGTAAAAGTGCCCTTGTGGCCTACTTACAGGATAACTTGATTTAGATTTTTGATTGATTATTTACAAATAACCGCCAACACGTGATACAATAATTACTTAATCTATCTACATATACGTCTACTAGTTTATATGGGATAGATCGCTCTTTAGCGATAAGCCCGGCTGTTCTTTACATTTTATTCTAATTTATAAAATTGCATATTTCCTGTTTGTTTTTGTGAGGCGTGCAATAAATATTAATTTGTAGTGTATGACAACCATCATTAAAACATTTGATGAAACTCGCACATTAATAATGATAGTGATACTAAGTATGCTCTTGCTCAATATTTGTCGCTTACTCTTATAACATATATTTTTACCATTTTTATTCCTGTAATTTCAACTCATTCCCCTCCAAAAAACATCATAAAGCTCGCCCAATATCCATAAACACATTTTGGCGATGCAAAAGACGTGCCAAAATCAACAGAACGTAGCAAACCTTATAAATTTGGCGGGAACGGGCCAATTTGCCCGCTGCGGCGAATACGGCCGTACAGTCGCCGTCAATTACTGCTCTGAGCCGAAAATATGGTTAATAATGAGGGAATCTTGCGCATAAAATAATGCTCGCGGCTTTTTAGGGTTCCGTAAACCCAAATGGTAAAAACCCTATTACTAAGCCCCCGCTGTCCGTCTCCCCGTCTGTCACCAGGCTGTATCTCATGAACTGAGGTAGACAGATGATGTATTTCTGTTGCCGCTATAACAACAAGTACTAAAAAAACAGCATACTAGGTCGATGCAGAGTCAGCCACCGGCTAAGCTTGCACCATAGATTGGAGCGGAGTTTTTTTTTTCCGAAATTTTCTCTTCGTCACAACCTAGCTAGCTAAAATTTAATTTGTGCATTTTAAAACAAAAATTTCTAAAATCGGTTGAGAACTCGCTGAGATCTGCGCATTGTTACAAAGTCCATTCGAGTCGATCCATGGGAGCTTCGCTCGCTTCGCTCGCTCCGCTCCAAAAATAAATATTTAGGGGGCTCCCATACAAGACAGATAGACATTCCACACTAGATGGCGCTCGGAAGCAAGATTTGTAGTTTCTGTCTATTATTTCGTATGTTACTTTAGTTTGGAGTAAAGTTAGTAAGTATATCAACGAGTCCGCGTATTTGTCTTTTACTGATATACATAGTATTAGTATAACGTCATAAATTGTATTATTCTCCCATATATTGCTCAATTGTGAAAAATCAGCAAGCACGCACTCGCACACTAAGAGACACAAACTGTGAGTGTGTGTGGGTGATTCATTTATTAAAAATATTTATGTCTTTGAGTACATGAGTGACAAATAAAAACGTAAATGGTAGACAAACCACGCAACATATACAATAATGAAAGACAACCCACTCAAATACTGATGAAAATGTAAAAAACCAAAATACGAGAGAAACGTGCAAGAGAGGGAAAAACAGTCTATAATGCATTCAGGTATGTTTTCTTTCCGTGCGAACCAAGTTGAACTAAGCACCATCTAGTTTTCTAATAATAGGTAAGTTAATAACAAACGGATAAGTATTGGCGCGGAACCCAGGAAAGCGCCAATCGGCCGTGTGTGGCCGTCTAAAATAAGCCGGCTCTCGTAAAAACACCTAATTGAGTCGGACTCGTAAACGTGCGGTTTCGCTCCGTGTTCAGTGCTGCCAACATCAAAATTATAATGTTGCCAATAAACATGTGACGTATTTTTTGCTCAAACTTTGGAGATATTGAAATTCCTATGGCTAGGTATTGTGCCTACATGTTTACATAGGTATATTTAGGTAGTTATGTAGAACAGATGTCAGTACATAGTAAAAAAGGAAAGTCGCTTCCTGTTGTCTGTCTGTTTGTCCCTATATAAATTATGCTTACATCTTTAAAACTACGGAACGGATTTTGATGCGTTTCTTTAATAGATAGAGTGATTCAAGAGGAAGGTTCATATGAAGCATTGCACCCGTGTGAAGCCGAGGCGGGTCGCTAGTAGTGTAAAAAGAGAAGAAGAAAAGTATAAAGTTTTGCCATTCAATCTTTTTCAAGTGGTAGTCTTTTTCAAGTTTTAAAGAAGTGTGTAAAGTTTTCCAATTCAATCTGTTTCAGAAGTATATGGAGCTTAACACTTTCATGAGCAGTAGGTACGTCGAGAGACTTAAATAAAGATACGGCACCACGTCCGTGGGCGGCAACTTTATCTTTGTAAAATCGAACGTATCACCGGACAAAATACGATGGGGAAAATTTATTCGCTTGGTACATCTCTACAAAATAAAACATCACTTTTACTTATAAATAACTACATATATATGCCCACTCCGCCACGCAGCCATACAAATTCCTGCACCATGTTAAGATTTTTCCTGAAAAAAATTACCCCTTTGCATAGAAAACAGATTTTTATTATATTTTCGAATGATAACTATGGTGGTCCTTACGTCCTTAGAAAAAACTGAAAAGAGTATTTTTCTAGTAAGTGGAAAATGTGATGCAATTACAATTTACTAATTAATTTATTTGTTGTTTCAGGTATGCTTGAGCTGTAAACAAGGGTGAATAAAACAGAAAAGAATGAAGAAGAAGTAAGTACCTACAGTTGCCAAATCGCAAGTTATTTCGTAAACCAAGCTCAAATAGAGCAAATTAAAGGCACAGTTCTGCCCATTCACAAAGTATAACCTGAAATCTATTTAACTCGAAAACAGTCCGTTTAAAACTATCATACTCGCGAATCTACAACCGCTTTGTCCAATAACTTTGGCAATATAGGTACCCAGTTCCTCGCAATCTCAGATCGTATGTTATCTGGGAATTTGAGCCCGAATTACATAGAATAAAGATTCGGATGATAATTGGGAAAGATATGAGTGTTTCAAAGTTACTTGTACAGTTAGCTACAGAATTTGCACTGAAAAATATAAATAGCTCAACTAGTTTAATTATGTACTTGATAAATAGCCAAATTGTGAAATATGAAATATAAAATGAAATGAAATGAAATATGAAATTTTATTTATCTTACAGATCGTGGTCATAATTGTGAGCACTTCAATCAAACTTCAACGTACCTCTTTAGAGTTCCGTATCTCAAAAGGAAAAAACGTAACTCTTGTAGGATCACTTTGTTATCCGTTCGTCTGTCTGTCTGTCAAGCTCCTCGGGAACGCGTGGAGTAACTAAAACAGTTTTCCAACGATACAGCCGCCACGCTAGGACCTCTTCCTCAATCGCTCTGCGTCGCTGGTCGCGCAAAGTCAAGCCATCTCCGTACGTAAAGCCTGACCAGAAATATATGAGGATTGTCAAGAGGCCGCTATTGATAAGATTTATATGGCAACAATTTTGCAACCAATCGCAACCCATTATGATTAAATACCTGTCACTTCCACTATGTTAACCTCGTAATATCATTTAATGGAATTCACTCTTTTCCTGACTGTTTTTCGTGTAGTAAACACGTGTACAGTTTATTTATAATCGTACGTCCACGACTGTGAATGGTTTAGTCATTTTCTTGGGATTATTTTAAATATCTGTTTTTTAACGCAACCACTACGAATGACATTGACATTGTTGACAAACCATCATAAAACCATTGCCAGTGTATGAAATTAGTTCCAGTGAAATTCCGCAATATGGCGCATCCTCATATATTTCTGGTCAGGCTTTAACTACTTTTGCTGATGACTGTACGTAGCTCAGCCGAACTCCCATTGAAAACGGTAGCCTATTTTCTCATATCTTCGCAGAGACAATGGTCTTATCTCTAGAGCCGCGATACGCTTTATTGACGCCACATTGTACACAGACAATAACGATATAACTCCACGGCTAACGTTGTTTAACGTTTAATTTAACTTGGAATGTGACTCTTTGTTTTCGCGCTTGAATTTATGAGGAGATATGATTTAATGTTTAGACTTAAATAATGTTGGATGTGGCAGGCAATTTACATAATTGTTCGTTATAAGTTTGTGGAGTTGAATCTTGTTGAGTATTTAATTTAATTTGTTTATTTTAAACATGTAACATGCGAAGGACCCAAAGTATTTTAGAAAATAAATAAATTATAAATATATAAATATCGGACAACCTCACACAAATCAATCTAGTCCCAAATTAAGCTCAAGAAGGCTTGTGTTATGGATACTAGACGACGACATACGTACTTATATAGATAAATATATACTTAGATACATAAGAACAACCATCACAAATATTCGAGTTCATAACACAAATATTTGCCCTGGCCGAGATTCGAACCCGGGACCGCCGGCTCAGTAGGCAGGTGTCTACAAGCCGAGCCAAACTCGTCGTCAAGAAAAGTTTCATAGAATTGAATTTAAGTAAAATTAACAAGCTGAATAGAAATGAACATGAATTTGACCTCACGACAACACCTATACCCCGGTCGGCCAAAGATGATCCCTGGGACAATGTTAGCGAATAGCGATCTATTAATTTTTAATTAGATAATTTTTTTGGCGATTTCCTGGCTGGTCCCATAGTGAAAGTGGCTCAATGTGATTCTCCTCATCAGCCCTGTTACTGTCTTGACTCCTGAACCATCCTGTATAGTTTGGGACTATACCGATCAGTGTAAAATAGTCCCGTAATATATTATCATTTATTTTACTACACAGTATTCAACGTATGTCATTGCACTGTCCGCGGTGGCCCGCGGTTGCCCCGCGCTTGATTGCGATTAGTGCACTGAGTGTGCATTTCGTCCGATTGATTTTGTACTGTTTGATTAAAGGCGTGTACAATGTGCCCTCAATATATTTCTTGAAGTACGAACTTAATATTATAGACAGGAGGGTGAACCCAGGAAAATGTGCGGTTATCACAGCGTGATCTCATTGTGAAATAAATAATTAGCTTCCAATAACGCAGATCGCTAGAGTGGACATAAACTAGTGATTTCTGGGATAAATGCCACTAGTTACTTGACGTTTAGCAACTATAAAATGTTTTATTTAACCGAACCACATTGAACGCTTTGAATCGCAGCACGTACCTATGCGTCGTACGTGTTGTAAAGTATGAATCCTCATAGAAGATGACAAACAGCTTGCGTGATTTGCGTGTGCCGAACGCGCGCCGTTGACAGGGGCGGCTATGCGCTGCAGACGTGCTGGCATTTTTTAGGAGGCAAACGTGCAGAAGAATTGCCTGAACCGCAACAGTATAAGAAACTTTTCAAGTGTGTTGCCGGCCTTTATCTTGGTGCATGTGACCGCTGAGTGTGTTTGGAAGTTAATTTAGTTTTTTGAGAGATTCGTTTAGAAATAATAGTTTTGTGAAGTTTAAATAATGTGCTTTAGCCTTAAGTCTGTCTGGTCACGTTAGCCGCGCGGCCCGCGGTCGCGGCACACCCGAAATCAATCGGTAATCACTCATTTGTGCCAGATGCGTTCGTTGTTTGAATTCAATAATTATCAGAATGAATTAATAATTACAATTGGGACGATGGCTTTTCAACCGATTTGGATAAAGAAGTTATCTTATTCGGGTGTTTTATTAAAAAATTAAAATTGTAAACTTAATCACTCATGTTACTCATGTATTAAGACGTTAAGATATAAATTGTAAACTTTGATGTTACTTTGGTTATATGGCCATTATATTTTCATCCTAGCACTGAAAACACTGCGTAGGTTCTTAATGATTACTTAGGTGTGGTGTGAGTGTCATGTCAGCCCTGGAGTACCAACAGGGTACTAAAGAGTAAAGTGATGAAAATAGATAAAAAGCGAGAAGTTACAAAGGTTTTCTTTCCCGGATTGTACGTGGGAAGTTTTTAATTAATTAATTACGAGACAAAGCAGGAAGGGTTAATTAAGTGAAGTGGTACAATGCCTGGAAGGCTGGCTTTGATACCCTCCGATCCGGACAAAGCTTGGGTCAGACAGATAAAGTCCATTTTTAACCCCCGGCGATAAAACAGGGCTTTAAATTACACTAATATTATAAAGGCGAAAGTTTCTGTGTTTATGTGTATGTTTGTTACTTCTTCACGCTCAAACGGCTAGACCAATTTTGATAAATTTTGGTATGAAGGTAGCTGACACCCTGGATCAACACATAGGCTATTTTTATCCCAAAAAATTTAGTGTTCCCATAGGATGACCGGTTAACACTGCGCGGCGCAGCTAGTTCGATAATAATATCTCACTGACATATCGGAGAGATCTCCGAAGTGGAGATATACCTCGTCACTTCGCTAACCCGGTCGCGTTACGTTTGCGCCTCATTTATATGCGACGTCATAGACTTTCGCAAAACAGGCGCAATTTAATTTCACCGGGTAGTAACGTGAAATGTCACTATATACAGCTGGAATGGCAAACATCGCAATGTAATGACAGTTAAAGGTGATATACCAGAGATATACCTATCATAATCCCGAATTTTCATTTGCCCGAAATTTCGAAATCCCGAATTTTCATTTGCCCGAAAGCTATTTATTCCAAAACTATTAATATTTCAAAATAATTATAAAACAAACCTAACCTAAAACCTAACAGGTTCTTTACAACGACGTTCATAAAGTCCTGAAAATATTAATAGTTTTGGAATAAATAGCTTGCGGGCAAATGAAAATTCGGAATTATGATAGGTACCTAGGACTTCGCTGGAAGCTGAGAAAAGAATAACAAACTCCAAGAAGGTAAAACCGAATTAGCGCCCAGGGGATAAGTTTAACATGTATGTATCTATGTTTATGTCTGTTGATACTTAATCCATAGGCAGGCAGGCAGTATTTCTCCTTCTGCTGAATTCTTCGATTTGCTTCAGGGTTTTTTGTAGGTGGAGACTTCAATGAATTTAATTTATTTTTAACGAACAATAAATAGATTTATTACTGATTTATATAATCTTACATAACAAATAGGTTAGAAAAGTATGCAGTTTGGTAACGAGTTATGTCGTCGAATGAATGTGTCGGCCCAAGGCCTTCCCCTGCGTTGTACCCCGCCGTCGCCGGGGTTGCTCGCGCCGTCGCTAGATGGCGCTAGGCGTTAACATATGCCGCCCGCCTTGGAAGCACCAGCTGCTTCCAACGAAGTGGAGGCTCGTTGATCACGACGTGGCGACATGATGAAGATGACGAACAGCTATCATGATCACAGCATCATGACATCAGCTGCGGTTTGCAGCTTCTTCATCAGGGTCGTTGAGCAGTGGGCATATTTTTGAATATGCTCGACGAACAATGCCGGTCGCTGTTTTAATGTCCGCGACTCGGGAGACACCGTCTGTACCGGTGAAAGTGTGCAAAATTCTGCCAAGCCGCCATTTCAATGGAGGCAAATTTTCTTCCTTGATAAGGACGAGTGTGTTGGGCACGATGTCATCTTTGTTAGCCTGCCATTTTGTTCGCGTCTGCAACTCCGATATATATTCTTTGGACCACCTCTGCCAGAATTGCTGTCGCATTAGCTCCACACGGTTGTAACGCTGCAAGCTGTTCGGTGCCTTGGATGTGACGTCATCTACCAGCGGCGCGGTCAAAGGCCGTCCCAGGAGAAAATGTGCGGGGCTAAGAGGACGAAGATCATTGGGGTCTGCAGACAGAGGAGACATGGGTCGGGAGTTCAGGACGGCTTCAATTTGTGCTAAAATCGTGCTGAACTCCTCGTAAGTGAAATGTAAATTGCCTACAACTCGTCGGATATGAAATTTGCAAGATTTTACGCCTGCTTCCCACAAACCACCAAAATGAGGCGTGTAGGGAGGAATAAATGTAAGTTTGATGCTGTCAGCAGCGGCTGAGCTAATTAATGAACTAGAATGCTCGTTTAAGAAATTAGAAAGCTCTTTCATTGCGCCGACAAAGGTTTTTCCATTATCGGAAAATATTTCTAGGGGTTTTCCCCGGCGAGAGATAAACCTTTTTAACGCCAGTAGGTATGCGTCAGTAGTCAGACTCGTAACCAACTCTAAATGTACTGCACGGGTGATAAAACAAACGAATATGCAAATGTAACTTTTTTCTAATTTTGCACCTCTTCCCTTTCGATTTAATATGAACATTGGGCCCGCATAATCGACACCGCAGCGTATAAATGGCCAGCCAGGTTCGAGTCTGGATTGCGGTAAGTTACCCATTATAATCGATAAGGTCTTTCCAGCTACGCGCGTACAGATAACGCATTTGTACACAGTTTGTCTGGCGAGGTTGCGGCCGCGCAGAGGCCACCATTGGTCGCGAATCGTAGACAGCATGAGCTGAGGCCCGGCATGAAGCAAACGTTTGTGTTCATGCCTGAATAGAAGTCGTGAAAAAATGTGTTTACTGCACAGGAGCACAGGGTGCTTTTTATCGAATGAAAATTGTGCGGAATTAAGCAATCGACCACCTACTCTAATTAAATTGTTTTCGTCTATAAATATATTTAGATTTGATATATTACGTGTTGACTTGACAGGTACATTTTTTAATAACGCATCATGAATTTGTGGAAACGATTGTTGTTGCGAAAATCGCGCTAATGTATTAGTAGACCTATGCAACTCGTCAACCGACAGCGGACCCACCTCACGCCCTGACTTTGTTTTAATACGACTATTATTTATGAATCGAAGAACGTACGCTGCCGTACGGATCATACGATTAAATGACGAATGTCTTTCAAAGGGAAAAAGGTCCTCAGTCGATTGGCAAGCTAAGGAAATTGTGTTTTTATTTAACTCCGGTAACTCACAGAGATCGATGTTAATATTACTTTGACGCCAGTTATTACTTGTATCCCGTAAAAACAAAGGCCCGTGCCACCATTTGTCGCAGCTGATAAGAGCATCCGCGGTTAACCCCCTCGACAAAATGTCGGCGGGATTGTCACTACCTGCGACATGCCGCCATGGTAAGTCACCAGTGAGATCATTGATTTCAATTACTCTGTTTTGTACAAATGTTTTTAGCGATCGCGGTGGTGTCCGTAACCAACCCAAAACAATAGTCGAGTCGGTCCAGAAGTAAACCTGAGTAAACGATAGTCGCATTGATTTAATAATTTTGTCATATAATTTCGCACCTACTAATGCACCACATAATTCTATCTTCGGCACGCTAATAGGTTTGACTGGAGTTACTTTAGTCTTCGCGCATAATAACCGAACGCTTATCATCGATGGTGAGTCACTAGACCCGCCGTAGGTACGCACATAAGCGCAAGCTCCGTAGGCATCGAGGGATCCGTCAGAAAAAATATGAAGTTCAATGTGCTGTGTCTGCTCGCCCATAACGTGACGAGGAATGCGTAAATGTTGTAAATGGTGAAGCGTGTTAACGAAGCTTTGCCATTTTATTAGAATGTCCGTGGGCACGGGGTCGTCCCATCCAATTTTGCAAAGCCAAATTCGTTGGAATATAATTTTAGCCAAAATCACGGAGGGCGAGATTATACCCAAAGGGTCAAAAATTTGCGAAATTCCTGACAAAATAGTGCGCTTAGTTACATCGCTCACATCTTTATTATATTTGATTTTATAGTGCAACTCATCAACGTCTTGTAACCACCCCAGCCCGAGCGTTTTAGTGTTATTAATTTCACCTAAGGATAGTTCTTTAGATTGGGGCGCGGAACAGGTTGAAGTATCCCAGTTAAAGGTCCATTTTCTTAACTCTAAACACGCCGATGCAAGCACGTCTGAAACCTTTTCACAAATTGACAGTAAATGATTTTTATCGTCATGGCCCGTAATCAAATCATCGACATAAAAATCGTCGCTAATCACCTGTGCGATTACGTCATCGTTGCACTCGGCGGCGAGCTGCCTGAGACACCGCATGCTTAAATAAGCCGCAGAGGCCGTTCCGTAAGTTACAGTATGGAGTTGGTATACACTGATCGGAAGCGATGGGTTTTCCCGCCATAAAATTAACTGCAAGCATTGTTGATCCTTTTGAACTAAAATTTGCCTGTAAAATTTAGTAATATCTGCACTTGCTACATACTTAAATTGACGAAAACGCAACAAAATTGAGAAAATATCATTTTGCAATTTTGGCCCGGTTAATTGAATTTCGTTTAATGATTTTTTATTTGATGTTGGGGCACTACCATCAAAAACCACACGTAATTTAGTGGTAGCTTTGTCACTCCTAAAAACCCCATGATGTGGTAGAAAATTATTCGGGGTTGGATACGTATCAACGCGGCTCATGTGACCTAAGTCAATATATTCCTGCATAAAGTCCGAATACAATTGTTTATATTCCGGCGAACATCTATTTAATTTGCGCTCGAGTGCAAGGAACCGGTTCTCGGCCGTAGCATATGAGTCGCCTAGTGCATCAGCTGATTCAGATAACGGGATGCGCACCTCAAACCTGCCCGAATCAGTGCGTTTAGTTGTAGTTTGAAATAAAGTCTCACATAATTGCTCATCCTTTGAGTAATTTGATTTTGGTTGGATTTCTTCCAGCTCAAGAAAGTTTTTTAATTGCATATCTAATGTCTGTGCGTAATTACATTGAACGTGATTAATGCTACCGTCCTTGTCATGTACAGAGCCCGAAATTACCCATCCAAATTTTGTATTTTGCAAATATGGACCATTATTTAAGCGAATGAGTCCATCATTTAATAGGTCCCAGAACCTATCTGCGCCTATTAACAAGTCGATATTAGCGCCGAGATGGAAATCTTGGTCAGCTAGCTTAATGTTTTGGGGAATGTTTAAGTTTACACAGGTACTTAATGTCGGTAATTGAGCTGTGATACGAGGCAAAACAAGACAATTAATGCGCATAATGAAGTCACTTGTTTTGGATCGTAGTTGCAACTCGCACGATTGAGTTGATTGCGTAACTGAATTACCTATGCCTGTGACCTTGACTGTGGACTGTAGTAATGGTATCTGAAGTTTATGGCATAATGATTGGGACACAAAACAATGCTGACTCCCGTTGTCTAAAAGTACACGTATTGTGTGGTATTTATTGTTTTTATCGGCAATCTCAACTAACGCGGTCGATAATAATACTGTGCCTAATAATGAGTGCGTCGTACTATCGTCCTGATTTTGCGTATCAATGTTGTGAGACGCGGTATGTAACGTGGTTGTGCGCGCGGAGCCTGTATCGAACTCGTCCTGCCGCGGCGCCGATTCCGCGACGTGCGCGACCGCCGACGATGTCGATGCGCCGGCGTCGGCGTCACACTCGCTATGAAGTAAACTATTATGCTTGCGATTACATTGTTTACACGGTCCGAACCAACAATCCTTTACGGCGTGTCCCGCGCGTAAACAATTACAACACAGTTTTTTCTCGTCTATGAATTTACATTTATCTTGAGTAGATAAATTAAGGAACGCGCTGCAATTATAAAGTGCATGCGTTGCATTGCACATACTACACGAATATGTGCGCTTCTTATTATTCAAGCTACTGACTTTGGTACTGCTTTTATTTTGAGTAGCAACATAACTATGTGAATGAGTTTGATTCGACGACTGTTTTTTAACGTGAATATCTGCTACCGGCTTATTCTGCGATACCTTAATTGTTTCCAACACGTCGGCCCTGTCTTTAAGAAACTGAATTAAATCCGATAACTTAACCTTAGAGGTTATGTCCGCTTTTAATATGGTACTTTTATACAGCTCCCATTCGCGCTCGGTAGACGAATCTAATTTTGAAACCATAATGAAGACAATTAAGGTATCCCAGGTATCAGTAGGTTCGCCTAACGCCTTAAGGGCACGAATGTTTCGCAAAACAGTATCTATTAATTTACGGATTAATGCCGCCGATTCTTTGTTCAAGGACGGTGCGGAAAACAAAGCTTTGACATGGTTGTGTACGAGTAGCCGGTTATTATTGTACCTATTCTCGAGCAACTCCCAAGCTATGCAGTAGTTATCTGCGCTAAACTCTAAGGATTTTATGACCTGTAATGCGTTACCTGTAAGCGCTGAGCGCAAATAATGTAGTTTTTGTACGTTGTCTAGATCTTTCGCGTTGTGAATAAGCGATAAATAAGTGTCGCGAAACTCGAGCCAATGATCATATGTACCGTCAAAAGATGGCAGCGATATGGTAGGTAATTTTATACTTGATTTATTCGAACTCGAACTATGGGTAGCCTGTTGTTCGTCTAAAATACACCTAGCTTTGGCCACGATTGCGTAATACTGATCCTCAAAGGTTTGTCTCTCGTTTAATTCGGAATCTAATTGAAACTCGGACACTTTTAAATCTAGCGCATCTTGTACATCTGAAAATTGCTGTCCTAATAACTCAATATTTTGCGTACGAACCTTTAGCTCAGCCCTACGAAGATCATTTAATTCGACATTATCTAATGACTGCACGAATTTCGAAAAAAATGTTAATTTGCCCTTAATAACCCCCCTCTTTTTAACTAAATCTCTAATTTCTTCCCCGTCATCTATTGACTGCCTCTTATTCCTAGTCATTTTGGTGGTTTACAGAAAACAAAAGCAAAAACTTACAGTTATCCGAGCCGTGAGCAGCCGACACGCTTTTTGCACGTGGCCGGTAGATCAAAGATGACGCGTGGGCGTACTGGAATTTGGATAAAACACGATTTTAGCACAAACACACTTGGGAATGGATTAGGAAGGATGAAATAGCCTGACCGTTTGTTGCTGATTCCTTGAAGATCCGGCTCGAAGGACCAATATGTTGATACTTAATCCATAGGCAGGCAGGCAGTATTTCTCCTTCTGCTGAATTCTTCGATTTGCTTCAGGGTTTTTTGTAGGTGGAGACTTCAATGAATTTAATTTATTTTTAACGAACAATAAATAGATTTATTACTGATTTATATAATCTTACATAACAAATAGGTTAGAAAAGTATGCAGTTTGGTAACGAGTTATGTCGTCGAATGAATGTGTCGGCCCAAGGCCTTCCCCTGCGTTGTACCCCGCCGTCGCCGGGGTTGCTCGCGCCGTCGCTAGATGGCGCTAGGCGTTAACAATGTCTATGAAACCTTAGCTCCCAAACGGATAGACCGATTTGAATGTGAATTTTCAAGGTGTTTTTAGTTCCTGGCTATTTCTGGTGGAAATAGAAACAGTAATCTCCAGGATACTCTATTTTCATTCGAAACTAGTGACAGGATCTCAGCTAATACTGAATCGAACATTTACACAATAGAACATTGCTGAAGTATACATAAAGTAACGATATCTTGACATATGTCATTAATATATTGTTTTTCCGAATGTATGCCATATTGGTCCAAGCGACTCTTTTTACACATTTGTAAGGCATAATTCTATTCCGGTACTTTACGAGCCATAAAGCGTTCACCTGCACGGTACAGTCGGCTACACAAGTGGGATTTCAATTTACCGGTTTCAAAAGTAAATCTGACTAAGCTTTTCAAGGCCACACAAACGTCAGTCGTCAAATATTCTGTCATATTTGGTCTTCTCAATAATAAGAGAGAGGTAGGTACAGTTTTGAAGACGATTATGAGGATCTGCAAACTGCATTATTTTTTTAATTATTCCTTACCATAGTCTCCACAATATATTTTTTAAATGGCATGACGATTTATTATTTTTGGACTGAAAGGCTCTCTAAAGCCTTCGACTCTATCTCACATCAAACTCTATGGAAAGCGTTGGCAGAACAGGGTATTCATGTCAAATACATAAATATATTACAAGAAATATATGGCAAAAGCAAGGCCGTAGTTAAGCTAGAAAGGAAAGGAGATAAGTTCGAGATCAAACGAGGAGTAAAACAAGGAGATCCTATTTCACCAAACCTGTTCACTGCCCTGCTGGAATATGTCTTCAGAAAGTTAAACTGGGACCAGTACGGTATTAGAATAAATGGTAAACTATTAAACCATCTACGCTTCGCTGACGACATTGTTTTGATGTCAGAGAACCACCTAGAGCTTCAATGCATGCTTCAGACTTTAGACCATCAAAGCAGAGAATGCGGATTACTAATGAACCCCGATAAAACCTGCGTAATGACAAATAGTGAACCTACTCCCATCGTTATACAGTCGAAAACTATAGCCTACGCCGAAGATTATGTATACCTAGGCCAGAACATATCCTTCAAAAAACATACATTGGACGAAATTGAGAAACGCATAAAGAAAGCGTGGAGCGCCTACTGGTCATTGAAACACATATTTAAGTCGAATTTAGAAATAAAACTTAAAAAGAAAGCGATGGATTCAGTCATCACTCCAACTCTTATCTACGGATGCCAGACCTGGGCCATAACCAGGGAACTAATAAGTAAAGTACAGGTATTTCAAAGAAGCGCAGAACGCAGCATGCTTGGTATCAAACTAGTAGATAAAATTAAGAGCGCCGACATCCGTAAAAAGACCAAGATTATTGATGCCGCCGAATTAATCTGTCGACTAAAATGGAAATGGGCCGGGCACACAGCGCGAACAAAAGATGGCCGCTGGAGCGAACAAATGCTGCAATGGTACCCGCGCGACGGACAGAGGCCGCGGGGCCGCCCGCGCCGCCGCTGGCGGGACGACATTGTAGCCGTAGCTGGCATCACCTGGACGAGACTTGCCGCGGATAGAGATACATGGCAAATGATGGAGGAGGCCTATGTCCACAAATGGACATCCCAATAAATATCTGTGATAAGTGAAGTAAAATAAAATAAATGTTTAAAATAATGAATCATATTATCAATCAAAATTTAATATATGCATGGAATAATATTTTAAAATAAAGATATTTATATTAGTTATTATAAATTGAACAAATTATATAAAATGTATAAATATAAATAATAAATCAACTATAGAATAATGCATGTACTGTGAATTAATGTAATATTTATTGGATTAAATGGCTCTATTATTATTATTATTACCATAGTCTCCACAATATATTTTTTAAATGGCATGACGATTTATTATTTTTGGACTGAAAGGCTCTCTGCCTTCAAAACCCAATAAAAAAAACAGGTTGCTGGTTGACACTTGTCAATGTCAAAATTTCAACGGTTTGACGTTGACAAGTGCCGACTATCGACAAGCTTTTTTTAATGATTATTGCTCGGTCAATGTACTTAATTAATTCATTATTAGTAATGTCTACATAATTTTATATTTACGCAAAAGAGCTGTTTTATTTTTAAATAAATTAATCCTGGATTTGTTGCTGATAAAGTATATTCCTTGCCAGGTAACATCAAGGCACTCCCCTGCGGCATGGTACCGAAAATGCTGGCCGCATTTCTTCGCTGACCAGATACGTTGTGCGAGGTTGTTGAATGTAACCAATTTTTAGACATAAGTTAACATACGTAGACCTTATAGGTAAAATTGTATCACAACACAATATATACCTACGTATGGCTAAGTAAAAATTAATGAATGAACGAATGAATCTAATAAAATAACCGGAAATCAAACCTCACAACTGTTCACAAGCAGATCGCCAATCAAAATCTGATTCTGTTGCATTTTACGACCTATAACGCCACCTGCGGTACACTCAGCCACAAAAGCGACAACAGTAATTTACGGCGTGTCTTCGGTAATTTATAATGCCCGCTTCAGGCAATTTATTACCGGTATGAATAATTTTAAAATATGTTTGTTTGACTTGCATTGTTTGTGTGAAAGTACTATCAAACCAGTTTTTTTAACGTCTGGCCTCATTTCCGTGAGTTATTAAGCAGTTCTGAAATTTCTTTCTTTGTTTTCTTTGGAAATGAGTGAAAGTTTATAATTTTTGTTTATAACTTATTTCACATATTATTCAGTTTTTATATTGGCACACCATAGTGTCTCCACTTTGCTTGATGATAAGCAAAAAGGGAAGCCAAGTCGCAATGACAACTGCCAAGAACAAGAAACCAACGCTGCCTTGTCAGTCGACACTGCCATGGTGGCCCGAAAGATACTTCTACACGCTTCGTTTGAAGAATCCCATGTTGTGAGAAGGAGGAAACAAAAGATCTACTTTATCTACAATCGTAAAACTGTATCGAAAACTAATTTTGTAACGAGAAAGGTCGTGATTTCGAAAAATATATACTTATTAGCGCAATACAGAAATTGTTTTCATCATGAGCCCGTACGAACAACACAAAATGTATAACTTGCCAAATTCACTTGTGTATTCAAGTGTACGCTACCCAACACAGGAGCAGTGTTGCCACACTCACGTCCAAAACGGCGTATACGCCGTTGAATCTCCTTGAAAGTTACGCTTTTCGAGATAATGGCCGATTCGACAAGGAATAAACACCGTGTAACGCGGGTTTATATTGTCCAGTTTTATGATCCGTGTGTGTTCCCTTTAATAGTGTTAACGGCGCTGCCATGCTCCGGACAGATTCGACACGCTTCGGACCAATCCGATCCTATTATTAACAAACTATTAAAATGGCTCAATGCTCGGAATCTCTCTGCGAGATAGAATACGAAACGAAGACATTCGCCAACGCACGAAAGTTACTGACATCGGCAAAAGAGTTGCGCAATTGAAGTGGCAATGGGCTGGTCATATATGTCGCAGAGACGATGACAGATGGAGTCAGAGAGCGCTACACTGGAGGCCGCGAACGACATGGTAGGACGACATTAGAAAGACGGCAGGGCCGACCTGGAGTAGGATCGCCGCATCAAGATCAGCTTGGAAATCCATGCAAGAGGCATATGTCCAACAGAGGACGCATATATGCTGAGAAGAGAAGAGAAGAGATTAAAATGGCTTACCCTTGTTTTATAGACAAACGTTTCTTCGAATTTTAATTTCATAGAAATTTCATTTCATCGAAAGCATTTTTTTTCTAAAACCATGAAATATTTTGTAATGTTATAATTATAACACTAACCTAAGCTAACGTTATCTATAGGTTGACATTTATTGTTATAAAATGAATTAACAAGTATGAGTTAATCACGACCAGATTAATCAATAGTTAATATCGCGTAAGCTTTGCCCGTGAGGCCAAAATGTTAATTTCGCTTTTTATTTTTATCATGCAAGATAAATGCATAGATTTTTTCTCTGTGATGTTATGCTAGAAATAAGAACAGGTTCTGTGAAATGCAATGAATGAGATAGGTATAATCCAAATTATGTATAATGTATAATGTGGAACATTTTTTATTTATATCGACACAGAATTTTCCACGATCCACTACATTGCAGGTGTTGACCGAACCCATGGCCTCTGTTTATCCGGAGCAGTGCTCTACTCCTGAGCTACCGCGACATTACACTTTGTGTAAAATTAAAGCATTATATTCCGCTTAAGAGCCCTCTCGATAATAGACAGTCTATATAGAATTCGTCAGACAAAAAAAAACTTATTATTCAACGTGACAACCAACTTCTTCGTTTTTCGATAAATTTTTACATGAGATTAACTAATCACCAATATCAACGTGAAGTTTGTACATTTTATACTAATTTCTTCTGGTTCAACACATTTACATGTAAAAGTTTTTTATAAAAAAATAATAGTATGTGACTTGGTCCACTAAACCCATTAAAACAAAACACTGTTTGTTGGTTTATGGTTTCAATTTTTCCCGCCAGCACAGCAAGAAATGTAACGGAATTTGAAACATTCGAAAATCGAATTGTATCGTCCCCGTGCAATTCGATTTTAGAGCGTTTCGTTCGGAAATCAAGTCACGGCGGGTTCGTTAGGCTGGCACATCCAGCCTAAGACAAATAAAACAGACTTGTTTAGAATATTGTATGCGTTTTTTTTTTTTTTTTTTTTTTTCAATTTATTTAAAACAAGAAACTTATGACCTATTACATAATATACGGTGGGCGAAAACCGCGCACGGTTTATCTGCCACCGCGTTATCTCTCGCTTACAGCCTATCTTAATATTTTATACTTAAACTATTTATCATTATCATAGCAAACCGTACACCCGACTTTATCACCTTACAAATAAGGTTGATTTGACCATGCGTTGTTTTCCTGCGTAGGTACACTCAAGGATACCTTATAAATGTACTAGAAAGGTGCCCGCGAATTTCGTGCGAGTGAAAAAAGACAGTTATGACTTTGTCGCTTCTTATAACCATCTCAGGATGTCCAGCTACCCATTTACCAAATTTAAAACGGTCTAGCCGTTTAAGCGTGATTAGCGCACAAAGACACATAAATATTATATAGATAAAAAAAATACTAAGTATTCAGAGACCTCTAGTTAAAAAGCCTTTTACACTTAATTTTATATTTATATTATATCTATATTGAGTACATACATTTCATTTTTGGTTTTATTTAGCTTGATACTATTTTATAACGGTATAGATGATGCAAGAAGCTGGAATTTTGTATCAACAATAAATCAATTTTATAAATCGCAGAATATAGGAGACGTAATTTCTCCGAAACTGTTTACTGCTGCCCTGGAAAATGCCTTCAAGCTACTGGATTGGAACGGCCTTAGCATCATCATCATTTGCAGACGATATCGTGGTCATGGCAGAGAATATAATCAAAACATAAAAAAAAACCCTGGAAGTCAAATATAATTATTTCCTTTAATAACGGACGAAAATTCCTCAAATAAACGCGCGGTAATTAATTTTCAAGAGGAAAATAATTAATTCCCGTTCCCTGCGTTTTATTTATACAAAATGGTGCAAATATTTATATTTACATTATATATTTTGTATGACTTCATACGGAGGTAAAAACGGAAAACATCAATTTTATGTTTCTGTTTATTATTACGGAATATGTTTATTCTTTTTAAGGGTTTTGTACCTCAACAGGCTAAACGGAAACTTTATGTGACCACTTAATCATACATACATCGGGACAAGAGAATCTTTTTGTATATTAAGCGAAAAATTTAATAGTAAATACCCTGTTCATTTCTACATACAAATCGATGTTTCGTTTTCATAGGTCGGACACAAAAGATTTCCTTCATATTCCGTTCCTAAAATTTCGTAAAGACTGGTTTAGTTTTAGCAGGGAAACCTCGATTTGCTTAACCCGCTTACGTTAAGTTTGGAACTCATTTGTATCCGACGCCATAATGACCAGGTGGAAACTTAATTTAAACTGATAGTATAGGACAAGGAGCAGTAATAATGTCCTCTTAATGACTCGAGCGGGGTTCGAACCCGCGCCTACCTTCCGGGCCAAAAGCTACCGACGCCTATCAAGAGACATGTTTTCAACCAGTTAATACATTACTTAAACGGCTTAGGGAGGCATTTGAATTTTTTTGTTTAACATATAAACTTTTGGGTCGTTTTCCACTTTAATATATTAAAGGGAATCAATTTTATTGTGTATTAAAATGGTGACATTTGATAAGAAGCAAAATTTTGAAAGTAGGTAAATAAAGTTTTTAGACCAAGCACTATTTTTATCCGATTACGACGAAGCAGAAAAGAGAGTTACGATTAACGTTAAACTGTTAATTTTTTTAAACATAAATATGTGATACAACTGCACTTTATTTTAACAAGATGATAAGCTACCAATACCTAAACCTATTATAACTATTATTATCTTAATTATCCTACAAATTAAGATAATAATAGTTAGTTATACTACTAACCCACACATTAAAAAAATCGACAAACTTATCAATTACAATAAGTTAAACGATAACGAATCTTATTATCTACCGTGATAAGTTTACAGTAAACTGTCGCTACTTAACTTGTAAGAATGGTGTTGCCAACTCAAAAAGACGTGAATTTGTTCGAAATTCGTGGCGTTTAAGCCCTTCTGTATATGGAGAGTTGACGGTAATAACCGTTTATTACATTACTTTTATCGGTATTGAGTATTGGGTGTGAACGGCGACCAACCATTTAATGGAAGTACAGTCAATGACAAAATTACATGTTAAGTTTTTGGCCAACATGTTGTAGTACAATTCTAACATCGGTAGGTAGCTATTTGCACACATATTTATTAGGTATATTCACTATGTTAACCTAAACAAGGTATAAATGTACCGTCTCATGGAATATTTACTTTAACAAATTAACTTCTATATTTATACGAGAAGGCTTTATTTAAAAAAAAAACAATATACTTAACATAAAAACAATTATCTGTATGTAAATTTCGAAACTACAATAGTGAGAGTACCGTCAATCCGTCATCTAAGCCTACAGTAGTAAAAAAATATCGAGGAAAAATATAGTATGCACATTTCTGGCTTTGAAAAACTTAATGTTCCCAAATGTTATTTACCTACCCACAACGTTAAGCTAATATTCCGACAGTACCTAGGTAATACTTTCTTACGCGACATTACCCGTGGACATTAAGCTCTCAAATTACCATTTTTCGTCGCAACTTGGGCATAAAGATTGAACGATTATTAAATCGACTGTACTTACGTTAAGTTGGTAATTTAAATTCCATAACTATGTTGAAACTCACTCATAATTTTTACATAGATGAGTACAGTCCACGTGTAAAAATATTATGAGAACACGTCCCAAAGAATACAGAGTTCATAAGTAGAGTTGTCCGATCTTCATATATTATACCCAGACTCAGTCTTTGACTTATGCTCAAAAGGTATTTCCTCGAGGTTTACCAGAGGGCAATGGAGTGTAGTAGTATCTTGGGAGTCAAATTAGCAGCATCGTACCAGAAATACCTTCTTGCGCTCTAAATTCCAAGTAGCCGACGTAGCCCTGACAGCCGCTAAGCTTAAATGGGACTCATACTCAAAAATCATACTTAGTATTATACATTTATGAAACATGTAATGTCTAATATTTTTAATGTGGGTACACACCACAAGATCAAAGCTCAAAGAAAAATTAAAATGCGTAACCTGGTGGAAGAAATCGAATCCAGTACCTCTCTGGATTGCCGGTCCAGAGGTACCGGTGTCTTCCAGGTTTAATACTTAGTATTTTTTTCATAAATAAAACAAGGCAAATGTTTTTGGATACACACATAATGACTAGTGCCTGAAATAAAGCCTATAATCCTATAATAGAAACAGTCACTTCCTCTTATACTCTGTTGTTGCCAACGGAGGAATGCCTCTAACCGCGAATAAATATTGCATGAGCTTGAAGACGCCTTGTCGCAAATTTGTCGCGATTTTGTTGATAGACCAATACGGTAGCAATGATGGAATGACATCGTTTTCTCATTAAATTCCGAATTTAGAATAGGATAAAATAAAGTAACTTTCCAGATCTTCACAGTTTTTATTCAGCACAACCGATCTGATGACCTTACAGAAACTGCAGTTATAATTTGAAAAAAATGTTGTCAATTGAAGCATAGAATAGAACCCTATAATATTGAGTCAGCATATTAGTAATATGTAGCCCATATTTGAAAAACAAAAACTCCTTTTCGTCTTTGTTTTTAAATGGCTAGGTTCACCACTGTTTTCATTCCATCTTGCAGCTCGGTGAAGAACTCGTTTGCCCTGCACTGTCCGACGATTAATATTGCATGAGCGTCGCCAATTCAACCTGTCGAGAATTTGTCGAGGATAATTTTGTCGGCATCGACAAATCATGTGACAGTTTGCACGTGACCATTAAATGGTGACGTGCAATGGCAAACCGTCTCATGATTTTAATTAAAGTATTAATATTTCTGTAGCGAAATGTGTCTGAAATTAACAGAGAACCATAAAAGTAGAGGACAGGCACATTTACATTAACTGTCACTGTACTGACACACTTGGAAAATATTTAATCAGAAGGCATATGATGGTTGCCTTTATCACGCGATAAGTAAGTGACAAAGCATCCGTCACGTTTTGACAAAATTCGAGTGTGAGTGACAGATGCTCTATCATAGGCCCGCTAATGTTTTGAGAAGAAACGATAAAGTATAATCACAATTTCAATATACTCATAATTATATCTACGTATGTACCTACCCACGCTGGTTATTTTTTAGCGACAAGACCGGATGTTATCGACGTTATATTTTTGTTTATTGACTCAAGTTCACGCACAAATGTTTTATTTTCACAATGATTATTCCTCTTCCTCTTATTTACTATAGTTTTACCTACTTACAATAGTTTATTTATCTAACAAAAACAACATCAGTTTCTATTGCCGAAAGTAACAAACTTGCCCCGAATCGTTGCCAACGGGAAAAGCCTTAATGCCCCAATAAATGTCAAAACAGCATCTTTAATATCGAGATGACGACAATAAAATAAAATAACATTGTAGCGTGCTCGACCAGCACGTCAACACTGCCAGCATTAAACTAAACAAACAGAAATAAATGGATCACACAATGACACATTAGTCACTACGCAATCTACGATTACGAGTACGAATAGTGATGGATCACTCGAGTGATGTGTGCGTAATCATGAAGCACTTTTGTGACGATAGGCTTAAAACAAGTCCAAAAGTCATAATTATAAAAAAACGGTTTAAACTCACGTACAAATCAGGAACGGCCCGACATGTTTCGAACTCATATGGAGTTCTTCATCACTTCAGTGGACCGTGAGTCGCGTAGCAGCACGGATAACTGTCCCTGATGAAGAGCTATCCATATGAGTTCGAAACATGTCGGGCCGTTCCTGACAATTGTTACGTAACTTAAACCGTTTGATAATTATCAAAGATGTCTCACGATAGTTTTAATATTATTATTAAGGTAACAAGGTTCACATGCTTTATGTTCCGCGCCTGTTGTCATAGACCTCCTCCCATGAAAGCCAGTCCTGTGCCACCATAATCCAATCAAACAGGTTTTGAGGCTTTGAGGTAGACTTCCATTTTTTCTGTCTCCACCGTACCTAAACCCGCCTGACAGTACTAGTCTTACTCCATTGGTCTTTATGGGTTTCCGTTTCTTCTATCTAATCTCTTCTCTTCTCTGTCGTTTCGCTCTTGGCAGATCGGTCGTGGTCACAATTTAGATGTCCTCGTCGATGGTAGTGGCCGACACAGCTCTCCGCACGATCTCTCGCCATCTCTCCCTGTTGGTAAACTGTCTGGCGCAGTCAGATTTTATGTGGTCAGTCCAACACAAAGGTGACCTGTCGCGCGATCTGGTTCCTTCCACATTTCCCTGTACGACCAGCCGCTCTATGGAGTTGTTATCCCTTGTGTCTATTTCTCTCTCATCATTTTTCTTATCTGATAATATTCAGTATTAGTCATACATAATACCAATAACACAACACTTTTCTGAGAAGTTAAATCACTATTACGCCCTGGACCACGGGACAGAATACCGATAAGAAAAAAGTTGATCCACCCAGGTAAAAGAAATTTATCCAAGATAGAAGCTCAAAAAATGGGCAGTAGATAGTTGCATCACTACACGAATTGGCATGTTACCAGCGTATATGGGGCACAGATTAGACTAACACAGAGCTATATCCGAGCGGGTTAATTCGCGCATTATTAACGATCGCATAGGGAATTGCATTCCGACTTATACACAAAAGGCGTAAGCAGCACGCCCTGACAGCTATCATACGCCCTTTTGTGAAGCAGAAGAATGCATTGAGAGTACAAAGACCAAAAGATGTAAGCGACGTACATTTATAGCTAACATATGCTCTTTTGGGTAATATAGGAATGGCAGTATCAGTCTAGCCGGCAGATTTGGTGTTTTATGAGTCAGCTCTGGTTGCCGGGCAAACGCAGTTACGTTTTAATTTACAAATGATAGTTTTGTGTGGTTTTGAGATCAGTATGTTGTAGGTAGAGATAATATAAGGGTAAAGGCTGGTTTCATTCGATATGTGCTAAGCTGCCTAGCTACATGTTCATGATATTCAGCAATAATTTATTTCACCCCGTACTTAACTAACTCGCAGCATGTATTTTCTCTTGTGGAAGATTGAGTGGAAGTTAAAGCAACATCGACATTTTATATAATTATTCAAGAGATAACATTAAAGTTTGATTGATGGTCTCTGCATATTTAAACTTCAATTCTGATTGTTTGATACTTCAATAGTATTGTTACTTATGGTCTTATTTTGTGGGGATCAGCCGCGGATATTGAAACAATTTTTATTTTGCAAAAAAGGGCTATCAGAGCAATTTATAATCTAGGGCCGCGTGAGTCATTGAGAGAACTGTTTAAGGAAATAGATATTCTAACACTGCCGTCGCTATACGTATATGAAATAATAATGTTTGTTAGGAAGAATTTATACTATTTCCCAACAAACACAGATAAGCCAAAAATTACCAGAAATACAGGGAAGCTCAAAGTAACTTATTACAGACTAGCAAAAGCAAAGAAGTCGTTCTTGGGAAATTGTATAAAATTCTACAATAAAATTCCAAAACAGATTACCGAACTTACCGATCGTCAATTTAAATTAGTGGTGAAACAAAAACTCAAATCAAAAGCTTATTATAAGGTAAGTGATTATATCATGGATAGGGATGTTTGGCAGTGATAACATCCTTCACGAGTAATCTATCGCATCCAGAAAACACAAAATATACGTAGCTAACTGTAAAAAATAATGTAATTTTATGTATAAAATATACTTACTGTTTTGCAAAACAGCTGACATTCATAAGTGCATTGTAATTATGCCTAAATTGAAGAATAAACTACTTTGACTTTGACTTTGACTTTGACTTTGATTGTGTCTTTAAAACCACATTGTATCAGACCAACAAACGCATGTTGACTACCTTTGCAAAAGAAGACTAGTCATGACTAGACATGAAATAATAAAAATAATAATTTCTTCGCCGTGAATGAAAGAGCCTTCTAGGTTCATGATATTTATATTCCCCAATTGAATGTATCGGAGCATTTTCACAGAACAAATTTAATTTTCAAATACAATTATTTGAAAACGTTATCGGCCACGGGCAATGTTGCAAATACCATTATATATATTTGGTGGAAAAAATAAAACCGGCCAAGTGCGAGTCTGACTCGCGCACCGAAGATTCCGTACAAATACTTATCCCATCTTAACTGACCGGGTTAAGTTTGCACCTGGTACATATGGCGCCGTATACAAATGAGGTGCAAACTTAACGCAACCGATCACGTTTTTTGTAAGGGAGCCCCCTTAAATATTTATTTTATTCTGTTTTTTAGTATTTTTTGTTATAGCGGCAACAGAAATACATCACCTGTGAAAATTTCAACTGTCTAACTATCACGGTTCATGAGATACAGCTCGTGACACGGACCGATAGACAGACAGACGGACAGAAAGCAGATTCTTAGTAATAGGGTCCCGTTTTTTACCCGTACGGAACCCTGAAAAGGTGAGAGCAAATATTTTCATCGTCCGAAGTTCATTTGTCAATCAGTGTCGCGGTGAAAAATGGTGGAATATCAATTTGCGACCCAATCTGTCCACTCGTTATGGCGCGCTGAAATTGAAACGGTTCTATGTAAAGAGAGGGTGGCAGAAATGTTGAGCGGTTTAGTACTTTGTCATTGTAAACCTTGGGTGGATAGCAATTTAGAAAGCCATAGCTTTACAGAAGCAACCGTTATGTTATATACCTAACACATCGCACATGATTTTACACGTGTTATACCTACAGTTGAGTACGGAGCGTAACATTTTTAACACCCGAAGTTAAAAGAGGTGAGATATAAGTTTAACATGTGTATTTTTCTGTTAGGAATCAGTAGTGATTTTTCCTATAACATGCACTCCTGCAAAAAGTCACATCGTATACAATGGCAGCAAACTATCACTAAAATATACTGTAATTTTTCATCAATTTCACTACTCAAAGATTGTCTGGAAAAGACCGGTTGTCTACCGTTATTTATAAATTGTATTTGTCTTGTTTGTTTTGTAAACTTTTATTGGTGTGCAATAAAGTATTATTGTATTGTATACTAACAACAGTATATTTCAGAATTGCGAAGTTTGACCCCCTATTATACATGTAACTTTAGTAGAAGGAGTCACGTTTCTCTGCAGCCTTACAATATATGATGTACGTAGTTTCGAAGAAGATAGGTACTTATACTCCGAGTATAGCTATTTCCCCCGGAACCCCACCGTCAGCAGGCAGACGTCGCCATCTAACTATATTAGCAGGAAGCCAAATTGCCACACTCCAGATAACGAGTTTATTAATTAAATTAATCCATGTATCAGCTCCGTGAAAGGTTGCGCGCCCCTGACTTGTGCAGGGGTGCTGTCTCGCCGAAGGAAGAACGCTTTTACGTTATAATTATGAACTAAGTACATATCGTAAATGTTATCAGACATTATAATGGACAAACAAATAAGGCTGTAGAAATTAAATTATGTTATCATTGAAAATATTGTACAATCTAAAATTTCCCAACTTCTTTGCAACTTTTCTACAACGTTTTTTTTTAAATCTTCTCTGCTAAAAATTGTCCTAGAACTATTCTTGTTTGGACGTGATGTGACTTCATAATGTGAAATAGTTCTTTTCTGTTTGGATACTTTTTGAAAACTTGAAAAAGCTTATTCTGTACATATAAGTCACTGTGTTATTTAAGCCATTATATTTCTTTTCACCGAAACAAAAGTTAATGGATTTAAAAAGAGTATAAATATTAATAATAATAATTATGACCAACATTAGGTACATTATGAATAAAAACATTAAAAACTAATACTAGAAGCCTCCTTAAGTCCTAGTAATAGTAGTCAATAAGGCCTAGTTTCCCCTCTGGGTTGGAAGGTCAGATGGCAGTCGCTTTCGTAAAAACTAGTGCCTACGCCACATCTTGGGATTTAGGTAGCCGACCCCGATTGAGAATTCATTCTCAAAAAATGGGACAAAGGCTAGGAGGATGATGATGACTAGAAGCCTCCTTAAGTGCCCGCATGGCCTTTCTCAGTTCACAATTATGCGCTTCGGTTTAGCAAAACATTAACCTCCCAGAACACGAAGACAAGTGCACTCCAGCTTACTACTTCCGAGCTGACCTGTATGTGTATACGAGATTAGCTTAAAACTGCCCTCACATTTTTACAAGTTTCAAAACCGAAAGAACTCAATTTTAAGAATGCATTTTTAACACTTGTTTCTTCATTACTTAGTACTATTACGTTGGGATAACGTTGATTCGTAGGTCCGTTTCTGTGTTACAAGAGGATATATAGTGATATCAACTAACGCACAACTTCTGGTTATGGGTGAGGATAAAAAATAAATTTTCTTGGATGGACGAGTTTCGCTTAATACTTAAGTGACACTGGAAGGGACCATGCGCCAAATTGGGACAAGAACCAACAGAGATGATAGTTAAATCATTAGATATATATTTAAATATACTTCATTTTTTATTATGGGCACCAAGCTGAATTCCAATTGCTGAGCTGAGATATTCCTGTATGAAAGAAGGCACCTGCGGCGGAAAATGGAACTAGCTAACTCATATTGAACAGCGACCAAAGCGTAGACAGTAGCATAGCTAAAGGCAGTAAATGGATTGGAATTCGTGTAAAACTGAAAAATATTGGTTCTTGGCCTAGTCTCCATACGAATTGGCCCGACCCATGGTCCTTTAAACATTATCTTAACAGCAATACCGACTACAAGAGTTTAATAACTTTGGAAGTGTACTGTTTAGAAAATCAGTAAAATCACCCTGTATATCCTCTAGCCAGTATTGTCTGCATCAAGTTGTTTGCCGTAGTTTCGAGCATTGAATGCGTCTTTATGCCACCACGTGCGTCCGGCCAAGTAGCGTAGGAAGCACACGCGCACGTCCCAGACTGCCAACCCTACTGCTGCCCGGTAATATATAAACCTGTATATCGATACCTTATAGAGCACAATCGTACTAATTTTTCGGAAAAAAAATGTTGTAAATTAGGACGTCAGTCACTGAATTTTGAACCACATAGAGTTGTGCACTGACGGTCAGTGCACAACTCTATGTGGTTTAAAATTCATTGCCAAAATAATTGTAATTAATACGAGTGTAACTAAAGTGTGAACTATCGGTATAAATATTAGAGATGTGTAGCTCGCGAGTGAGTGATTCAAAAGAGCTATATCATTTAATTTAGTTCACTAGCTCTTTCGCTCACTGAAGATTCAAGTAGCTCAGTATCTCATTTACCATCTCAGTATTACTCGCTCGCTCTCGCAATTTTCTCATCGTTTCGTCTTTTAAATCTAGATTGTCTCTAGTTCTCTACTCACTCACGAACGATATAGTCTAAATATCTACTGAGCTAAATGAGTGATACATACCTATCTAGGTGACTTAAATACACATATCACTCTTTTCACTTTAGTGAAACATTCTGCGCATCTCTAGTATATATCTGTACTGTTAAAATACTCTAAAAATGTATTAAAATCCGATTGTATAATAATTACTCCTATGTATAAAATCTATACTTAATACTGTAGGTACTTAAAGTTAGGTACTTAAACGACAGTATAGATTCTGTAGAGATTATTTCAGAAAAAAATCTTAATAGCGCGAAAAGTCAAACGATTTTGTTTTTGGATTGATTACATCCCCATCTATCTTTCAGAATATCGCTATCATCTCATCCCGCCAAAACGGCTTGATAGATATAACCCATTTTGGAAAAGAGATAGTGGTCATCTAAACATGTTAAAGATACTTTTTACTTGACTACGGTTAAACATACAAACATAGTATACGTTTATTTTATTTAAGCCGAGCCCGCAATCCACGAACCTTCGTCCTGATACAAGTTTAATTAATTAAACTTACACAAGAGAAATACTCGAATTAAAAACTTTTCTTTTACAAGGTCCGTTAGAAATACCGCCGATTAGTCTAGCCGTTTCCAATAACACCAGTTTCCAATAACACCTGGCATTCTTCATTTTACACGTTCATAAAAACTAACTAACCAACATCTAAAGAATAATTTCCCGCCTCAAACGAGGTCGGCCCAAACAATACTTCATCATAAGCGAAACCAGAGTCCGTATGAAAATAACGACTATTTATATCCGTAAATATTTAGTCTAATAGAAATTAACCAGAACAAAAGATCATATTTTTAACCGAGCATATCTTGTGTTAATTATAAAAGAGGCGTAAGTAGCGTTTCTTCCGTAATTAAAGTGAACGTGACATTTTCTAAAAGATTGTAATTATGTTGGCAAACTCATAATGTGGTCATAATAATATAACATTTTTACAATAAATACTTGTCTTTGAAGTTTGATTGGATTTGAAAGTTTTAGCAGTAAGGTTTTTTTTTTATCGGTATGATTAAATAATCGTGTTATTTAGGTACAATGTTATCTAAGCCATTTTACACCTAACGTAATTATCTCTAAGTCGGCATTTTGTACGACAGGTTTTCTTTTGTGCATTAAAGAATAAATAAATAAATATTGAAATCGGTTGGAAGTTTAGTTCTCGCTACTAAAGCTTCTGCACCCTTACCATGATTTCATATTAGGACATGAATTGTATAATTTTTATGAGAAATAAAATGTCTTGAACCTAATATGACTGATGTGACTCGCTAGCGACAGCTTAAGACCCGGTTCAGACACGGCGGGAACCGCGCGATTATAGAATCGCGCGGAAATCGCGCGGGTCTTATTTATATGAGTTAGTTAGTAATCGTTCAGACATTAACCGCGCGGTTATGTCTGAACGATTACTAATTGCGATTATAGAATCGCGCGGAAATCGCGCGGGTCTTATTTATATGAGTTAGTTAGTAATCGTTCAGACATTAACCGCGCGGTTATGTCTGAACGATTACTAATTGCGATTATAGAATCGCGCGGAAATCGCGCGGGTCTTATTTATATGAGTTAGTTAGTAATCGTTCAGACATTAACCGCGCGGTTATGTCTGAACGATTACTAATTGCGATTATAGAATCGCGCGGAAATCGCGCGGGTCTTATTTATATGAGTTAGTTAGTAATCGTTCAGACATAACCGCGCGGTTAATGTCTGAACGATTATATAAATAAGACCCGCGCGATTTCCGCGCGATTCTATAATCGCGCGGTTCCCGCCGTGTCTGAACCGGACCTAAATGATTCGTATGGAGAATAGTACAACGCCCCAAGCGGTTACTTTGTAGAACGACAATTCTCGATACAAATCATTGACACGTTCGCTAGCGAATAAAGTCACTATAAACTCATGGTAAGGGGTTCGATGATTAATTTTCGGCAGATCCCGCGTCGACAGATTAAGTGCGGCCGCGCCGATGACGGCATTAGTTTCTGTCAGCGCTAGTATTGTTTTATTAATCATTGCGCCTGTTTCATTGTGGTTTATTGAACTGTTGACTCGATGGAACGGTTTGAACTAGAAATGGCGTCTTGAATATTGATAGCTGACATTTTCATCATTCCTAAAATAAATCATTTTTAAAGTTACGAATAGAAATGCTGTAATACAAGCGCGAGCAACTCTTTAATTTTGATATCAATGTGCTCTCCTTTCATCGACTTGTTAAAATATATAGATAATATTTTAAGACGAGATATTGCTCATGAGGGAATATCGAAAGTGTCCCATCGAATTAGGTCGGTGTACAAATGCGTGTATCATTAACCCCACGGCTGCGTATTTGTCGGCCATTTGCAAGATTAGCCTGCACATCCATTGCAAGTATCGCTGATGCTCTCTTTCTCAACGGGAATTAATAGAACCATCGACTTTTATCTATAGGGTTTGAGACTTTAAGGCTGCAAAATCACCAGTGCAGTGTGCGGTATTTAAAAGGCGTGTGATGTAAAAATTCACCAATAAGATTACTAAATTTTTGTACCCACCAAGGTTGTGCTTTGTGCGAGCTTTTCTACGTACAGCTCGAGCGAGAAATGTATAGTTACAAAGTTACGTGATAAATAAGTGATAAAGCATCTGTCACTCACACTAGCAGTTTGTCAAAAAGTGACACATGCTTTGTCACTTATTTATCGCGTGAGAAACGCAACCATCATAGGCCCGCTGAAACGAATCCACTACTAAATTCACGAGTTCCATACGGATCCTCGATTCTTCACAACACTCAGTTTTGTTGAGGTTGCATTACCACTAGACTGGAAAACTATTTTATAAGTGGTTGCTATGATACTAAAATTGATGTGAAAAATAACAGTTGTGTCGTGAGTGTCATGATATATCGTGTGTGTAAAATAAAATAAACTTAAATATAAAAACTATATAAATAATAATCTAAATCTGTGACTGTGACTTCCGATTCCACTGCAGCTCTGTGAGTATTAACTCTATTAGGTTCTGTGCCCAACCGGAAGGATCGCAATGGATTTTTCAACAAAAATTGAAATCGGCAAGTTAGCTGGCAAGGAAAATTGGGCTACATGGAAGTATAAAATGACCATAATGCTTGAAGGTACAGAAGGTGCCATGGAGGCAGTTGAGGGGAAACTCAACAAGCCGGTCCTTGCTGCAGGAGCAAGTGACGCTGAAACCAGCGCCTATAATACTGCTATGGTGAAATATAGGCGGACTGAAACTGGTGCTTTACTCATGCTGACGACTAACATGACCGAGGAGACACTTAAGAAGGTTATGAGGTTTAGAATAGCACACGATGTTTGGCAAGAGCTACATAGGCTATTTGATGGACAATCAGACGACAGAGCGTATAATCTATGCTTGGAATTTTTCGGGTTTCGTCAGAGGAAGGAAGATGATGTTCCTACTCATATGTCGCACCTTAAGAATCTCTGGAATGATTTGAAGGCGGAGATTGCTAAAATCGACGCTACGGCTAAGCTCCCTGAGTTGTTCCTGATTTGTAAAGTCTTGGATACACTTGACGACCGTTATTTCAACTTTAAGTCAAGTTGGCTAATGCTGAAACAGTCAGAAAGGACTATTGACAGTTTGACGACACATCTCTGTACGTTCGAGAGAGAGTTAGGTAGTCAAGAGAACTCACGGCAAGAGGCACTAGTGACTACGCCTAGTGAACGTCAAAATAAAAAGAACCCGGATGAGCAGCTGATATGCAATTACTGTTCTGGAAAAGGACATAGAGTTCGCAAGTGTAAGAAGTGGATTAAGGATGGGAGGCCACCTAAGCCAACTTCGGGCACATCAGCGTCTAGCTCAAAGTCCAAGCAAGTTCAACAGATTTCCCTGATGGTAAATGCGTGTTCAATAAATCAAGTACAGGATCGTGAGAACTGGTACGTTGATAATGGAGCAACTGTGCACATTGCAGTAAGGAGAAATTTCTTCACGGAGTTTCAAGAATTCGATTCGGATCACACCGTAACTACGGCAGACGGAACTACCATATCTGCTTCTGGAATGGGTTCTGTAGTGGTAGAATCCAATGTTAATGGAAACAAGGAGAAGATAACCCTTAATGATGTGTGGCTAGTACCATCCTTAACGAAGAACTTGTTTTCGATGCTTGCGGCGCAAGATAAGATGCAAAATAGCCTCTTCACTTCTACGACTAGAGAGTGCAAGTTAGATATTGAAGGCACAACTAGAGTTGTTGGAAGCAGACTCCGTAATGGCGGATTATATAAGTTGGATTTGAAGACTGTCACTCCAACACAACATTCGACTATTGAGGTCAATGTTTTAACTGGCTCAAACATGCTACAGCTATATCATGAGCGGCTAGTGCACCAGGACAAAAGACACGTCATTCGCGTGGTAAAACGTGAGTTAGGCATACAGCTTAGTCCAGATAAAGTGACATGTGAAGGCTGCGTTTACGGAAAGTCTCATCGAAAGCCGTTCGGGACCAGAGAGAGAGCTAAAGCAGTTGGAGAGCTGATTCACACAGATGTTTGTGGACCCTTTGCAAAAAGCATATCGAAGTACCAATACTACGTACTATTCAAGGACGATTATTCGAGCTATCGCTTGGTATACTTCATGAGGCTGAAGTCAGAAGTAAAGGATAAACTTCTTCAGATGCTTCAAGAAGTAAAGAACGCTGGGCATACTGTCAAAACATTATTGAGTGACAACGGTGGCGAGTTTGATAACGAAGCGGTTCGTAGCATATTGCAAAGTCATGGTATTCAGCATCGGCTAACTATGCCTTACACGCCTGAGCAAAACGGCTGTAGTGAGCGAGAAAATCGTACTTTAGTAGAAGCTGCGAGGTCGATTATGCATGGAAGAGGAGAGATGCCACAAATATTATGGGCTGAATTGATTAATACAGTAGCATATGTACTAAATAGGACAGGTCCCACGAGAGTGGACAGTAAAGTACCATATGAACTGTGGCATGGGAAAAAGCCGAAGATATCCCATCTAAAAATAATTGGAAGTGTGTGTTATGCGCATATTCCAAAACAAAAGCGTAAAAAGATGAGTAAGAAAGCTGTTAAAGGCATACTCATAGGCTACGAGAATGATGACGGCTATCGAATCTGGGATGGAGTCAAAACGTTAAAGTCGCGGGACATTACGTTTGAGTCTGACGTGGAATACAAGACTACCATCAGCATTCCTATTGCTGCAGAGGGAGTAGCAGATGGCGAACGTATTCTCGAGCAAGAGCTACCCGAAGATCTTGATCATGTTCCTGAGGGAGATGGAACTATTGTCAGAGAAGACCAAGATCAAGAAGACGAACCTAACGAACACCAGAACTTTCATGAAGGAGATGAACATTTTGTCGATGCTGATCAAGGGCAACTGGAAATAGTAGAGCCACTACCAGAACCTGTAGCTTTAGGTGAGCCCGTGGTTGAAGCACAGCCCCGTTATAGGCTGAGAGACAGAGGAACCATGAAACGTCCTGAAAAGTTCGATGATTATGTGTGTTTCGTAGGCACGGAAAAATTCCCTGAAACCTATAACGAAGCTCTCTCTAGAGAAGATAAAGCTGAGTGGCAAAAGGCCATGGCAAATGAGCTCAAGTCTCTAGAAGAAAACCAAGTTTGGACGCTATGTGATTTGCCGCCAAGCAGAAAAGCGCTTCCGTGTAAATGGGTTTTCACAATTAAACGCCAACCAGATGGCACAATTGACAGATATAAGGCGAGGCTCGTAGCCAAAGGATTTAGGCAACAAAAGGGAATCGACTATGGTCAAACTTTTAGTCCGGTGGCCCGGATGGCTACGATACGAGCCTTATTAAGTGTCAGCGCTAAAGAAAACTTGCATCTGATGCAATTTGACGTGTCGACCGCATTCCTGAATGGCAAGATCGAAGAAGAGATCTACATGAAACAGCCTGACGGATTCAGCGATGGCACATCAAAAGTCTGTAAACTAAGGAGAAGCTTATACGGACTTAAACAGGCACCACGTTGCTGGAATTCTTGTTTCGAGGAGATCCTGTTAGCGAAAGGTTTCGTACAGAGTACTGCTGACAGCTGCCTATTCACGAAGAATGTCAACAACAAGAAAATCCTGATAACACTTTATGTGGACGATGGGCTTGTGGCGGCTACAGATGAAGCTTTAGCACACCAATTCCTGGAGGAATTAGGTCGTAACATAAAAATCACAACAAAACCGGCATCATACTACCTTGGGTTGGAAATTCAGAGAACTAAAGACGGTTGTATAGGTATTAAGCAAGAAGCTTATACAAAGAAAATCCTAAGCCGCTTTGGAATGTCCGATTGTAATCCGGTTTCGACGCCTATCGAGAAAACGTCGACTACTGAAACAGGGAAAGTTACAAACGGAAAGTCTGAGAATAAATTCCCTTACCGAGAGGCAGTCGGTGCACTAGCGTACCTGATGACAGGCACACGCCCTGACATAGCGTATGCTGTTGGAGTCGTATCTAGGAAACTAGAAAATCCTACTGAAGATGACTGGCTAAGAGTCAAAAGGATATTCAGATACCTGAAAGGAACTATTTCCTACGGCATTATGTACAATGCAAATTGTACTAGAGCCATCGTTGAAGGCTATAGTGACGCAGATCACGCTGGTGATGATATGACTGGACGTTCAACGACAGGAGTCACTTGTCTATTTGCCGAAGGAGTTGTTTCCTGGCTAAGTCAGCGACAACCATCAGTTGCGATCTCAACGACTGAAGCTGAGATAGTAGCAGCGAGCGAAGGTGCACGCGAGCTTGTCTGGCTTCAAAGGATCTTTTGTCAGCTAACAAAGTTGGATGGGATACCAACATTAAGAGTTGACAATGAGGCAGCCATACGTCTTGCCCATAATCCCGAATTTCACAAACGGACGAAACACATTCGAGTGAGGCATTTTTACGTTCGTGAGACCGTGCAAGAAGGTCTTGTTGATGTCAGGAAGACATGCTCTGCTGAGCAGTTGGCTGATCTTCTTACCAAGGCTGTCCCAAAGCCGAGGCTACTTCAACTTAGAGCCGACTTGGGACTACAGGACTTTTCCTGCTAGTGAGGGAAAGTGTTGAGGTTGCATTACCACTAGACTGGAAAACTATTTTATAAGTGGTTGCTATGATACTAAAATTGATGTGAAAAATAACAGTTGTGTCGTGAGTGTCATGATATATCGTGTGTGTAAAATAAAATAAACTTAAATATAAAAACTATATAAATAATAATCTAAATCTGTGACTGTGACTTCCGATTCCACTGCAGCTCTGTGAGTATTAACTCTATTAAGTTTACTTATTAAAATACTTACCCGTTTAAGTATTTTAATATGTCTGAGACTCACGATAGTTTTCTACTTAGTTTACTTGCACGTCTCTGGTGGAGACGCTCACCTTTTACACCTTCACATCCCATCCTTGCACAGCATTTACGAAAATAATACTTACTGAGTTTCTTTCGGCTTCTTCTTGTGAATACCGGTATTAGATTCAGATTGACATAAGTACATGTAAAACTGCCCTTGTGGCCTACTTACAGAATAAACATTTAGAATTTGATTTGAGCTCCCCTAGCTCGCACAACTTTGGCAAATAAACAACTTGAGGGGGCTTTCTATCAGCAACATTTTCGGTGCAAATTGCAAATAGGCCGATGATTTAAATTTTCGTCCAGCACTTTCGATAAGCACTTTCTACTACCTAGTAAGGCTACCTGTCCACAGAAGCCACATTCCTTAACATGTCTTTTGGGTTTCACAAAGACGCAGCCTGATTGGTTAATTTTCTCCGTCCCGCTTCAGTGGACAGGCGGCCTTACATCGCAGGAACATCCGAGTAATGTGCGACCCGGGTAACCCGGCGCATTATTAATTGTAATCGCTAATCCCGGCTCCGGGAAGCTGCTTTGCTCAACTGTGGATGGCTAATAGTTTGCAATTATTTTGCTTAATATTAAATACTAGAAGGAGCCCGCAACTTGGTATGCGTATTTTTTTAAATATTAAAAAAATATTCTATAAAATATCTTTGGATGTCCAACTATTCCTGTACCGAAATTGGTTAAAATTTGTCCAGCCGTTTCGGCGTGATGCGAGGACAAAGGATATTATGACATGTAAAATGTATTAATTTTACCAATAAAAATCTGTATCTGTATCTGTATCTGTATTATGAAAACAGATGGCGCCAGCTAGGCACGGCGCGCCGTGCGCCCATATAAAACAAATGACGATTTTGATACGCCGGGCCCGTACAAACCCACGTTTAAACCAAAGTTTAAGTAGGTAGGTATGTTCTTGAAAAGGAAAAACTATTTCTTATGCAAGGTTTCTTATACTTATTTGTGTATGTGTATGACCCGCCTTCTTTAATATTTGCGTGACAGTTATTTGTTACTTCTCATATCATTTAAATTCTTATCTCACCACCTAATATTTTGAGCTTAAATTTGTTTTCTCCGCTACCCAAAGGTTGTCTGGAAGAGATCGCTCTTTATCGATCAGACCGCCTATTGTCTACCATAGTTTAATTTAAGATTTCTCATGTAATATTTTTCTTGTTGGTGTGCAATAAAGTATTATTATTGTATTGTTTCTTTCCAGAATGCAACTGCAACGGGCACGCACGACGCTGCCGGTTCAACATGGAGCTCTACAAGCTGTCGGGCAGAGCCAGCGGCGGCGTCTGCCTCAAATGCAGGCACTTCACTGCCGGCCGACACTGCCACTACTGCCGGGAGGGGTACTACCGCGACCCCACCAAACCCATCACGCACAAGAAAGCGTGCAAACGTGAGTTTCTTTCCTGATAATCTTTTCATCATACATTTGTCGACTAGAGTTAGATGAACAATATGTCTACCATAACTCTGACCGCCGACACTGCCACTACTGCCGGGAGGGGTACTACCGCGACCCCACCAAACCCATCACGCACAAGAAGGCTTGCAAACGTGAGTTTCTTTTCTGATCTTTTCATTATACAATTGTCGAATAGAGTTAGATGTACAGTATTTCTACCATAACTCTGACCGCCGACTCTGCCGGCCGACACTGCCACTACTGCCGGGAGGGTTACTACCGCGACCCCACCAAACCCATCTCGCAAAAGAAGGCTTGCAAACGTGAGTTTCGTCCCTGATAATCTTTTCATCATACATTTGTCGAATAGAGTTAGATGTACAGTATGTCTAGCATGACTCTGACCGCCAACTCTGCTGGCGACACTCCACTACTGCCGGGAGGGGTACTACCGCGACCCCACTAAACCCATCACGCACAAGAAATCTTGCAAACGTGAGTTTCTTTTCTGATCTTTTCATCATAAAATTGTCGAATAGAGTTAGATGTACAATATGTCTACCATAACATAACTCTGACCGCCGACTCTGCCGGCCGACACTGCCACTACTGCCGGGAGGGGTACTACCGCGACCCCACCAAACCCATCTCGCACAAGAAGGCTTGCAAACGTGAGTTTCTTTCCTGATAATCTTTTTATTATAAAATTGCTGAATACTTAGAAGTTAGGACTGGTTGAGTTAGGTAGGTCGGTTTTCGAAAAAGAGGACTCGTCGTATCCAACTCGGATGGGCAACTTTGGCGGAATATCTTCTCATCCCAAATACCGCAGTGTCTTAAGACGAAGGTTTTTAACTAATGTGTGTGCACAGGTGTGTGCACAGTGGGCGTCATAAGAAGGCTCAAAGTTACTCGAAGGGCAGTGATGAGAGCTATGCTCGGAGTTACCTTGCGGGATCGAATCCAAAATGATGAGAAACGCAAGAAAACCAAAATTGTAGATATAGTTAGCTCAGACAGTCGCCAAACTTAAGTGGCAGTGGGGCACATTGCTCGTAGAACAGATGGCCGTTGGGGCAGAAAAGTTCTTGAGTGGCGACCGCGGACTCTAAGACGCAGTGTGGAAGGCCTCCAACTAGGTGGAAATTTCTTAGCTGTTTGGTTAGGTCGGGGTTTAAATTTTGAATTTAGTTTATTTACGATAGATAAATGTATCTGCATTCCGTACTTGGGTACTAGGAAGGAACCTTCTATCGGGAAAATTGTCAGGTAAGTTACGATGCACGGCATATTCTTCATTACAGACAGACACAGGAAACAAATGGGCATCAGCTCCGGCCGGTCGGTTATTAATCCACCAGAAAAGGAAGGCCGGAAAAAAAATTAGTTCCTTAAAAAATGTGTGTTATGGTTTATTTAGTGCCAGTTAAAAAGTCTTAAAACTCCTTAAAATAACATTACTCCCTTCTCAAAATCTGGAACAAAATGAGCAATAAAAATTCATAATTAAACGCTTAAACAGCTCTCAAAGAATTTAACAAGAAACATTTCGTTAAACTGGCAACCGAAAAAAAAGACTATATCAATTTCTGAACTCGCAGGTACTTACAACCTTTTTCCCTTCAATAACAGTAAATGTCTTAAACTTACGCGCAATAAACCAATGTTCCTAAAATAAAACGACTTAAGGGCATAAAGGTCTGAAATACATAAAGGCCCTTATGCTCTTGAATTGGATCACAGCAGTAAAGGCGGATATAAAAAAGTTTTTTATTAACTTGAAGCACGTAAAAGGCTGAAGGATAAGTGAAAGTTCTGAACACCCATTGGAACTTGTGAAGGTTGTTATGTTTAATTTAAAACGTGTTTAACTTTAGACGTGCTTTTTTGTAGGTTTAACTTTATAACTCTCGTGTGATTCTAGTACTCTTAAAATATTTAAACTTAAAGGCGAATCGGCTGAAACGGCCTGTCAAAATATTAACTTAATATTTATAGAATCGTTTATTATTTTACGCCCCTAGGCCGTAAGTGAGATATTCGGCCCGGGAAGTAAATCTCGCTAAAATTTAGAAAAAATACGGGCGGTAATTCGTAAAGACCCAGATCACTTATCGCACAAACGCCTGCGGTCTGGGAAATTCACGAATACACCGCCCTAGTTATATAATCACTAAGCACACTAATATTTTAGAGCCGAAAGTTTGTGAGTATGTTTATGTGTATGTCACTTCTCCACGCTCTAACGGCTGGACTAATTTTGATAAATTTTGGTATGACGGTAGCTGACACCCTGGATAACACATAGGCTACTTTTTATCCCGAAAAATGTAGTGTTCCCGCGGGATGAGCGGGTAAAACCGCGCGGCGCAGCTAGTGTCAACAAATGCAGTTGAGATATTGTTAAATCTAGGATTGTAAGGTCTCGTCGAATTGACGCAGTCATTGACTAACCATTCAATGAATATTGATAATCCTGACCATACCAAATAGAAAAGATAACAACAGATTAAGCGTAATAGCCTGAAAGTAGAACCCAACTGAAATCCGACTCGTAAGCAAACAAGCCGAATAAAAAGCTACCAAAAAACAAAAGCCGACCACAGCCATTTGTCCAACGACCACCATAAAAATATCCCGGATAGTGGCAATGGGCCGCGCCGGGCCCGCTGGGACCAAACACTACTTTATCTGAAACACATTGGTTTGCCAAGTGTAGCTATGTGTCGTGATCGTGATGCTGACGGGCATTTCGAGACGGTATAAATGAACGAATAGGTACATATGTCACGTCATTTATACTCATATGACATGAAAACGGAATTAATATTTTTAACATGATTGATATACGGTTCATTCAACCTCACATGTTAGTAAATTAAATAACGATGAAGCATGCTTACCTAGTGCTAATTGCTTACCTAGTGCTAATTGTTTGGGGAATAACTTATCGGTTAGTGTTTGACTATTAATTCCCCATGAAGAGTGTAGAGATTACAGAGACAATGATGCATCTAATTAATAAATGAATAGTTTACTTAATTATGAATTTGCATAAATATATTAATAAGAATACAAATATGCATTTTGGTGCCTAGGTATGAAGTATGCGAAAAAAAAAGGATTTTTAAATAATTATTTACTTTCTATATCTACGAGTATAATTTTTTATAGAGCGCGGTAATTCAAACTCTTTGTCAATCGTCAATGCCAAAATTAACACGTTCCCACACGTTCCAAAAATAATCCAGTTTCAAAGTGAAGCTATTCATATTTACGAAGAAAAGCGTTGACTCAAATTTCCTACAACATTTTTCGTCGACCCGCCACTAAAATCTGGAAAAGGTCAGTTTTGACACGATATAACGAAACACCCGGCGAGGGCAGGTCAATCGTCAGGTCCAAACTCAATTATCTGTCCCAGGATCCCCCGATCCGGGGGAATTCCGGCCGTTTTATGAGGGTCGAGGGACTTGGAAATTATTGCGGTGGCAACACTGGATTGGGTGGTTGAGTGTTTTGATGGGCGATCGCATTTAACAGTTGAGTAGACGGGTTTTTTGGGTCAACCGCGGCCGGGTGCTAGCGTCATAGTGAATAGTAATATTCGGGGATTGAGTGATTGTAATCAGAGTTTGAATTAATTTTGTGTGCGGGTAACACTGTTGTGCTGAGAATTGTCCTTGTTTTGACCGCTGTAGCTTCATGAATATGTACCGTTCTTTTTTTTATAAAATAGGAAAGGAAACAGAAACTTTAATGTTTTGCGGAATGTGAAGTCGAAAAGAATACCTACCAGATATGTCATTCTAAGTAAAATAGTAACAATACTTGGTACTTAATAGATTCAATCTGTCGTAAACAGTTTTTTTTTTTTAATTGCACTCCCTTTTGTCCAATATATTTTCGTTCGTGTGTTAGTTCAGCACATTTCACAATAATTCAATTGTCTGTGACAATCGCCAAACGAACTGAATTGCAGTAAATTAAATAAATCCTTTTGAGTTTGAAATCAACTAACTGCCAAAGGGAACTCTTCTCTAGTATCGCCATGTTATCTTCTCTTCCGTACTCTAGTTTTGTTGTAATCGGAACCTCAACACATAATTAATCTCATATAATGAAATTAAGAAATATTATGCTCTCTTTTGCTTTGAATTGAAATACCTACAGTAGGAATAGAAGAAAATGATTCCTACCGATAATGAACTTTATTCTTTAAGTACGCAAGCTGCAAGGGCACTTTTACATGTCTGAGTCTACCGGCATTTCACAAGAGGAGACCACTGTTGAGAAGAAACGCCGAAAGAAACCAGACAAAATGTGAAAATGCTGCGCAAATTATACCACCAGCGCACAAGTTCACATTAACACCATCTCTCTCTTTCACAGCGTGCGACTGCCACCCAGTTGGAGCGAGTGGGAAGACATGCAATCAGACGAGCGGACAGTGTCCATGCAAAGACGGGGTGACGGGCACCACGTGCAACCGCTGCGCCAAGGGCTACCAGCAGTCCAGGAGCCACATCGCTCCCTGCATACGTGAGTGGCAACCTTGAACATTCCAAGTAGCACACAGACTTCATAAGCACTAATACAGCCTTTATACAGCTTAAAGAATGTATTATACTCTTACACAGCCTGTTTGCTATCTGGGATCTGCTGATAATAGCTGATGATCTTGAAAGACCTGAATTCTACTAGCCAACAGATTCTATCAACAGGACTGATCTTACCAGACCTCTAATTAGCAGATCTTTATTCTAGCTGGCTTCTATCATACTCTGTCCTACTATCCTCTATTACCCTATCAGCATTCTGATCTGGTAGACCTCTATCCTAGCTATAAAAAAACGCTAAGCACAAAACCTCAAAACTACGAAGTCGTTCTCAGGAGTTCTCAGCTATATTTAAACGCTTGGTGTACCAAACCCAAAAGACATGCTCGCCCAGAGAGCACTTACATCCCATTCCTATATTAAAATGCAGATGCGAACAATAACTACATATTAATATAATTATCTCGTCGAGAACTTCCGCTCCTATACCTGTCTCCAGTCAAACCTTTACCAATTTAGCAGCGCAGCGTTGTGTCTGATTGAATTATTTTGTGATCTTCCCTCTTCATTTTCAGCGTCGCGTGCATGTCCTAATTATACAACTGTTGTTGTATTCTTTTTAACCGACGTTGTCGGGATGTGTATAATTAATGTAACGTTTCCCTCGATTACTCGAAAACGGCTAAACCTATTTGGAAAAATTATTTCTTATTTGAAAGAGTATACTTTCTCGTTGGTCCCATTGTCATATAGCATAACTTGGTTTCGTCGATGACGGTTATTTTTAACCTCCGACGATGACCAGCTACTTTTGTCAGAGATGTTTTTAATTTGTCATTTAAGTTATAAATTAATTGTTATATTGTCTATATGCTTTACTCACTGTATCGTATATGTTAAATAACCCAATGTCCCCAGGTATCCCGCGCGTGGTGACGGCCGTGCAGGCGATGGAGGCGGTGGACGGAGAGCCGGCGCGCGGTAAGTAGTAAGTGGCCTTCATTGCACTTCCACAATCACCAGCCGCGCGATCACGATGATGACGGTCATGATGATCATGATAATGCCTGTGGTAAAGCTGATGATCATAATGATAACGACAGTCATGATAATCCCTATCAGGAAAATGAGGATTATTATGATGATACAGATGAGGATGGAGATTATTGTGATCATGATGGTAAGAACGCTAAAGTCAACTAACAAAGCAATGATTTTCATAGTTTTGTCACTCAAACGTGCTCAAAGTAACGAAGTGATTAAATGAAATCCATTTGCAATTCCACTGCTGTTTATGAGTGTTCATAAATACACAAATCTTTCGTGATCGAGCGTTTAAAGGAATGACCGTATGTTAAATTTTCTTACTCTTCTAAGTAGGTATGCATTTAATATTTACACTTCAAATTTTCTAGCCCGGTACCTTGCTTTCTAATCATTACATTTCCATTATCTTTAGATATTGACTATCTAGATAATTACTAATTAACGAGTTGTGTCAGAAATTTAAATTTACGTACTGTACATTTCAAACGGATCATCTTTTACAAATATAATATGTTGTTTTATTATGCTTATCGTTAATGGCTAGCCATTTCAACGAATATATTCTGACCACACTAAGTTTTTCAAGCAAATGAATTGTCAAACCATTCAAAGTAAGTAAATTTGTAAGGTTTGACAGTACATTTTGCTTAGAAGGGTTAGCTTGGTTTGACTCTACTGCCTATTTTGACAAGGTCTTACAACCTGTCACTTCACGAAGTATTCCATCATGATTCGTAACTTAAAATATAAGCACAATGAAAATTTAAGTGCTGATGGCTGGCGCTCCGTGTTAAGGTTTCCATATAACCAACGGGGCTAGAAACTGCTTGTTTAAGTCTGCTCTGTAAAGCTCTAATCCATTGTCTGTCGAGCAAACCAAAAAAATTTATAGTACGTGATTTAAATACCCATTAATTTAGAATAGTTCTCAATCCCAGACGCATAAAACTCAAATATTTTACTTGAAAGCCTCTTTATTGGCAATAAACGCAAGTACGGTCCTTCTTGTTCTAATTGATTTGCACATAACCTTATAATTTACGTTTTGAGACCGATTTTATCACCTTTTAACGACCGAATGGTTTGGTCAGTAAATTAAAGGTGGCTTGATGAGGTCTTAACTGTCTGCTATTTTTGGGAAATGTATTCAAAATTATGTTTACATTCTTCTTTGTTGTAAATGCAAGCAATTCTTTTGTTCTGCTTTTATGGGATAACGATTGACTCGGTATAGACGCGTTTATTTACCGCGTTCAAAATCAAAATCCACCATCAAATTTAAGTGGGCCTTTTAGATTTTCTTTATCATTTCTGAAATAAAAATATTATCATGTGTAGTCGAAAGCATAAGATAAAATGTTGATTTCTACAGTCCATTCCAGTCCATTCAGTTGTATTCCTCTGGTTACATTTAGTAAACATGTAATTTAGACAGATATTTTCCTTACAGTGAATCATTTCCTAAAGATAGATATTTATCGACACTTTCTCAAGTTCATCATACATTTGAAACGCAAAATTTAAATACATTAATATCCACGTGCTGTATTGACTTTAACAGCCTTTCACAAATTGTATGAAAATTGGGTAAGATACGAGTATGAGCTAGAGAAAATGTAAACATGGGTGTTTAGATGTTATTATTATTTAATATTATTATTCAGGCTTTGTTCTAAATCATTCTCATACATTTTCTTTTGTTGTCAGTGCCGACGTCGAGGTAACTTTATGTTTGTCTGTCTTGTAACGTATTATTGATGTTTTAATAGCTGGGGACTAAGGGCCTTATCACACTGGCGATTTGCGAGCGTATTTTCTATACAAATAAGCGACGCGGCGAACACGCTGCGCGATCGCCTTCATACAAAATACGCTCGCAAATCGCAAGTGTGATAAGGCTCTAAGCTAAAAGCTTTATTGTTACTGAAATCATTGTCGGATTTTTACTGGAACCTTTGGATTCGTCTTCAGCAATTTCGAAAAGATGATATAATAGTGTTACTTCTTTTAATATTATTCCAGAAAAACAGCCGAATTGTTCTAAATAGCGAATGTTGAATCGTTAATTTGATTTCAGTCTACTGCAAGTACTGCAACCAAATTGGTTTCAATTTCTAGTATTTTTTTTTATTCACGAAAGTCAGAAATATTTTACCTAATTGTACATCTAAGTCACGTCATGGTCCGCGAGGCTTTATTAATTAAAAATCCCATTAAATCTGTCTGTTTGATTACCAGTTGCGAGGTGTTGCGTATACTGACCTCTTAAAGCAAATAGCGGTATTTTGCAAAAATATACTATGTACCTATTGAGTTATTTATACCATCAAATAACATAAAATTTACTAAAAATGACAAAAAATTAATTACCGCCGATTGCTTTCTGTGGGCAGGTTAGTAGGCCCGAAACTTATAAAGCAAAATTATTTAAAACTGGCAAAAGTGAGAAACGACATATCTATTAGATACATGTCCAAGATTGTTTGTTACTTGTTCTCAAATTGATATAAATTGGCTTTTGAATTTGGGACATAAGTACTAAACATAGAAAATTTCTTATCTTTCATATTAGAAATTATATTAATTAATATAATTAATTATATATGGGGATGCATTCTATTTCTTCTTATTTATAATTCTTTTTTAAGCTGAAATACATATTTCTTTGCCTGAGTCACAATCCAATTAACTGAAATAGACGATAAATTTTATTATGCTTGTACAAATCCACAACCATTCTGCCAGTTTAATACGCCATAAAACTGAATTTGGTCTAGCTAGACTGAGATTACTCTTATCTCTATTATTGCAAACATACATATTTAGCCAAGGTCTTTTAACCCTTTCATTTATTGACATATATATATTTCAATATATTTAGAATTCAATGTTCTAACAGTTTTATTCATGTAAAATACTAATTTATTAATTATGTTTCAAGAAATTTTACTAGTAGCGAATTACGGCTTTAATGCCGTGATTCGGCCTTTTGCCTTTCATAAGAATCGTCATACTTCTTTGATTCTTACATTATTAATTTTGACAGGATTGAATTGAGTGAAACTGTTAGAATAGATGAATAATTCGAGAAGTCTGCAATGCACAATGGCTATAAATCCGCTTTACCGATCAGCCTAACAAGATCTTTTTGTATATTTAGTATGGCGCTTAGACATTTCTTAACGAACTCGTGCCATGTAAAAATCTTCAAAGTATATATCAATTAATTACGCTAGTGTATGAATACTGAATATGTGCAGTGCCTTGCCAAGATGGCGCCATGTGTCATCGCTAAACAGATCGGTAGAGTAACGAGTAAGTCAGTAATAAGCGAGACGGTCTTCAGTCTTTGAATTATTGGTCCACGATGAAGGAAGGATGTTTCACAATTGTGTGTAAAGTAGTCGGTTGGAGTTTGAAGTTTATCGTGTTGCAGCGGCGGATCAGTGCGGCAGATGTCGCGCCGGCGCCCGCACGCTAAACCTCAACAAGTTCTGCAGCCGCGACTACGGTGAGTACCACCATTTTTTTTATTAATGCAGCCTGTGAATTTACTTACACTTATATTCGGCCTCGGGTTCTGGCATAAATACCAGTGTGCTTGGCTCTGCCTTTCGGCTTTACGACGATGCCATGTCGTTGTACGTTCGCATCATGTAGTATCTCCGCTAATCGGCACTTTTGGGCAGAAACGAATCGGGTTCTGAAGGGCTACTCCGATGTTCAAAATTCGACTGTCGAATAGTGCCATCCTTCTTGATCTCCTGTCCAAGTATATTTGAGTGAATGGAATAGCACTATACGACAGTAAAATTACGAACATCAAAGTAGCCCTTCTGTTCTACGCGATTCGTCGATTACGTCGCCACGTCCTAAATATGACCATACATTTACGAACTATACCATCACAACCATATATTACACAACAGTCAACCAATTAGGTAGACTTATTTTTATTAAAGCAGTAACGTCTGCTAACGTAAACTAAATGTTTACAAATGAAGCGAAAATTGAAAAATTTAATGATTCGGACAGGATTCGAACCTGCGTTTCCAACGGCTTTCCGGGCCAACACGGGCGTCCTCCCAATTGGACCACCGAATCAGATGTCAGAGCCATTGAATTTTTCAACCAGTTGCTTGAATCCTTGAATCCTGTCCGAATCATTAAATTTTTCAATTTTCGCTTCATTTGTAAATGAGGTAGACTCTTGTTTTTTTTACTTCTGAAGAGACAGATGCTTCAGTAGGATTTTTTCAGAATTTGGGTAGAACCTGAGAACTTTAAATTTCATCCTCATAAGAGCGTGCAAAGTGCGTGTCACGAGCGAGCGTGACAGTTACCTACCCGATGGCCATTTTAATTTTAATATCATGGAATTCAGATATTCAGCTCCTAATTATATACCTTAAGTGTTCGTGCACTGCACAATAATTGCCGCTCATGAACGTTTAGTAGCACGTTTAGGAACCCTACATACACATAAATATACCAACGGATTACAATAAATAACCAGTACGCGGAGCCCACACGTTCAACAACTCCATTAGATTGTAAACAAATTGCTTCCTCGATAACTCCAACGCCCATATTAGCGATGTTTCCATATTGGAATGATGGATGCACGTCTCAACTGAAATACTAATTGCTCATATCACCAGTAATCCGACGGCAATACATCAGGCACAATCAGTCGTTTGAATGAATTAGTGTGTGTGGGTGCGACGAATTAAGTCGACTTGGGAAGGAAGTCGTAATTGGTTTGGTGTGCAGAAAGTTGTCGTTTCTGGAGACATTGGATTAGAAAACTGGGGATTATTGGCTTTCTTTTGATGAGCTACATATAATTCAGTCATAAAAAGCAATATATTGCTTAAGTTATCCTAGACAACAAACAAAACATTTTTGTTTGATAGTTTCGGAGCGGAGCATTATCACTGTCTCTGATAATTTTATTCGGAGATTGGTACAGTTGAGTTATAAGATTTATTGTATAAGCAAAATAATAGGATCTGAATAGCCGTTAATAATATTTTCCTTAAAGTTAAGCATTCGACTGTACCCTAAAAAATATCTGAAAGTCTCATTACCCACCAGTTTAATTTTCCACAAAAAGTTTGGTTTTGGAAAATAAACATAATAATATTATAGACGTCAGAATTGCACATAGCTATTTTGATTTTCCCGTCTTAATAAATGATGCAAAAATTGTATAATTGAAAGATCCATAAGTGAGCAAATTGGTTTCGATGGAGTAGTTTATATATCGTCCGTATTTTCGCTTTCAACTTTCCGCTTTACTGTCAACATTTGGATAAATTATCTTGTTGTTCCAGTCATAATGGGCAAGGTGGTCGGGCGCGAGGCGAGCGCGCCGGGCGACGAGTGGGCGCGGCTGTCGCTCAGCGTGCAGGCGGTGTACAAGCGCGGCCCGCGGAGTCGCCTGCGCCGCGGCGCCGCGCCTCTGTACGTGCGCGCTCGGGACCTCGCCTGCAAGTGCCCGAAGCTCAAGATTAACAAGTGAGTCTTTGGTCCTCTAGGGTTGGTTGGTATTTATTCAATCGCGGCCCCAAGAGCCGTCTGTGTCGTGGCAAAGCGCGCGCGCGGGACTGCACTTTACCTGCTAGTGCCGGAAGCTCAAGATTAACAAATGAGTCTTTGATCCTCTAGGGTTGATTGGTAGATGTACATTCGCGGCTCGTGGTGTCTGCCCGCGCCGCGACGCCGCGCCTATGTACCTGTGGGTGCCCGAAGCTTAGAATTAACAAATGAGCCCATGAATCTTAAGGGTTGGTTGCGTATAGGTGTGCAAGCGAGTCTCAGTACGTGATTAACAACTATGTCCATGTCCATGAAGGAGGCTTACTGGTGAAGTTCTGACGCCTTAAGTCAAATTATTACCTTCCTCACATTACGTACGACAACTGATAACTACTAGCAGCTTTAGCGTGCGGCTTGTAACCCCTCAGGGTATGAAAGGGATGCCACGGGAGATTATTTATATGGATCTATCAATTTGTATTGCGCTAAAAAAAATCTACAAAACTTCCACGTCTGAAGTCATCCCGGAGTACGATCCTTGGATGTTGAGACTACGAGAGCTCTAGCCCTAATCGCCGAGCCTTAATGTGTTTTTAAAAGGTAGAACAATGATTATATAAGTTCATAACAAAATAACGTTTGTCCCCAGGTCATACCTAATCCTAGGAGTGGAAAAGGAAGGTGCCTCATCAGGATTGCCGGGGCTGACAGTGGGCGAGAGGACTCTGCTGCTGGAATGGCGCGACGACTGGCATCGGCGCATCAGGCGCCTGCAACGCCGGGCTATCAACTGCCACTAACCACCCTCCCACAGCGCAGCCATCTTGAGCAAAGCTGTCAACGATTCGAGACAGACTTTTGGTCCTTTTGTGGAAAATTTAAATTTCGGACGCAACCGAATCGAATGTTTTAACGTCCGGCATTTGTCAGCGTTTCAATAGCTCGAACCAACTGTCTCGGGCGCCATTTTGTATCGCGTCGACGCCATCTTAGCGTGGAAACAGAGCAACGGCTATAAGAATAGCTTGTTTGACGTTTAGTGGTAAGTATTGTCTGTGCAAATGAATTGATCGTAGTTTGTAACTGCCACTCCCTTGTTTCGCGTAGTAACTATATAATATTCGCCAGTTTTTACTCATAATTTTAAATACCAAAAATATGACTTAAATCCTCTTTTCTACTTCCTAGGGTTACGTTTTAAAAATGTACATTAAAAGATTTATTTATTAAACAAATTAAGCTAGGGCTACGATTGTTTCGTTCCATTACTTGCATTTTTGTATAATTGTTACTTATGGAATGCATGTTATTATATTGTAAGTACAACTGACAGCTTTTGTCGGCGAATTTACCATTTTGACAGAGTCGAGGTAAAGTCATGAGAATATTTAACATTTGTAGTGTACAGCAGTGACATTCTAAGGATAAATACTCTGGACTTGCAAAATAAGAATCTTAACTGAAGTTTATTCTTTCATTGTTCAACTACACGAGGAAATGGCACTTCTGTATACTAAAGTTAGGCCAATGGGAAGAGAAAAAACTAAATCAGAATCTTTTCTGATAATTTCTGAAAGAATTAGGAATCGTTATGTCCATTAACGCATGAGGTAAGTACTTATTCGTCATTTTGACATTTATCGTATACTTTTCGACCTTTTGGCCTCGCTTGACACTATTCTTATGTCATGTCGGTGATTGTACAAGTTAGAATTAGGTCATTCACTCGATCATAGTCACAATGGTTTATATACCTCATTTATTAATATAGACTTATATCGTTAAGGGTTACATATTTAATTTATGATAGCTTAGATTTTCTACTACGCGACTTATTATTAGATTTTTTAATTATTTAAAACTCAATTTTTAACTAACTTTCCTAAACAGGAGACCTACCGTTTCTCAAAGTATTCAGGAATTCGCTCGAAAACTGCCTTTTTACTTAGAATAGCATTGTTTTCAATAAATTTAATATTTATCGATTCCTAAAGCAAGGCATAAAACTACAACCAATGCATAATATTGAAAAGAAACTGCTATGTGCATTCAAGGGTTGCGGACATACTGATTTTGTTTTAGGAACTAATAACTATGCTTTATATTTTCCCGCTCTTACGACTTTCAACAAAGTAATTTAAATCGACCTTCAAGTTCATTTTGATAATAAAATTTAATTCAGTTCTTAAGGCTTAAAAATATCGGCCTAACATTAATTCTTGCCAAAGTAACCTAGCAGTATACAGTTTGAAAAATCTCTATTCGTTTCTAACTTTACATATGTATATTTTTAACCACTGTCATTACAATAATGTCAACTTTATATTGTCGCTTGAAACAAAATGACATTTTCGGTATATAACAATTTCACAGTTTTTTTTTCTTTTCATTGATTGGTTCAATTTAATGAAAAAATACTTAAACGCCTTCTGCCAAAGATTCCTTTTGTTTCAGCTACATTATAATCGTCATGAAACGATACTTGATTAAACAAAATTATAACAAATTTTAGTACATGAACAATATGCGCCTAAGAAGGTATGTACAGTATTATTAGCTTTACTAAGTTTAAATATTAACTATAAGGTTTATTTTACAAAATTGTGAAATCATTCTTTACGTTAAGTCAAATATAGTGTCCCATTTTTTAAACAAAGGCAACGATTAAAGTATGCGTTTTTAATCTCCGAGTGACTTACTTAATTTGAAATAAAATAAGAGTGGTTCAATACAATAGCTTTCACAGAAATCGTCGGTATAAAACGGTAACGTTATAATCTCTTAAATTGCCGGAACCTAACTAACCGCATTTACCGTCAAGAAAATGGCTAAACGAACCGTTTTACCGTTAAGTATTCAAGCCCAGCGTTTCCCAGGTGCAAATAATACACAATCACGACAATTGAGCTGTCAAAATTACTCCCCCCTCAACCTAATAACGCAATTTGACTAACTTCACCATTCAAATACGTACTTTCTGCTCTAGTGTTCAAAGAGGGATTGTATAAACTTGTGAATGCAGTTATGTTGTTATGTTCTGAATGGAATTATGCATGCAATGGTGAACAATGCTGCAAATCATCTGACGTCCGATCGATAGTAATCAGATGCCAACAATAATCTATAATTGGCAAGTCAGGTGAAATCCAACAGTTTAGGAAATGTAATTCGAATACTCTTTGTTATGTGATACAGAAAGTAACAAGTTCAAGAAAGATTGGAAGACTTAAAACCTAGTTTTTTGACGTCGGTCTCTACAGATGATGACATAGAAAGAAAAAAAAAACATCTTTCTCTTAGCGCTCGATATACAACAATTCTTCAAATTAAATATTAAGTAACAATGAAGAATATATTCTTTTAGTTTTATTTTTGTCACATATGTTAAAAACAGAATTCATACTCGTACTTAGTCGGTTAAATTTATGCATAATAATATGTAATTGCATTGAAAGATACAAACCATTTGTGAATGAAGAATGACATCACAATTTCGTAATTTCGGCAAAAAAATTGGGTGGTTTTCAAAAATGTATATACTTCTAGCTTTGAGTTGTGCAGCAACATATTTTGCAATTGACTTATTCATGTAAAGTATTGCCTAAATCTTGAATAACTACATATATCATCTCTTTTTTTTTTAATACGAGGTCGGAACATCAAGTGACTTACAACCTCGGACGAAGATATTTTTTACTGACGATACTATAATCATATCGTATAACTGGGTGAATAAATGACTCCTAATAACTTATTTTCATGAAAAAGACCTGTACATTTTTGAAAATGACCGTTAATCGTTTAGACGTATATAACAATCATAGTTTCACAAGTAGGTAACTGACTGTAAAAAGTGTATTTAGTTGTAGATTAATCTATTAACCTGTTTCTAGTTATGCATATCTTTAGAATACGTAATTTGTATACACTAAGCGCGCACACTCAACATCAAATCTACTTATGTCTACTAAATTAGAAACATATTTATTATTTCACTTTAACAATTAGCTTGAATTAAAAACGACCGATGTGCTGGTTGAGAAAACGATGGATCGTATCTTTAAGGGAACTCATTTTATTTACTCTGATATCATGACATTAAATTAGAATTATTTGGAACTAAAATTGATTGTTTTAAAAAGGAGGAAACCTAATTTAGTCGCATAATAATTGTCGCTATACTATATCTCTAAATATTTAACTCATAATGGTCGAGCTGAGTTGAGTGTTGGCGCTTAGCATAAATGTTGTCGTTAACGCGCTATTCCCGTATATTTAAGTTACTATGATGCTAATGTTCGACTACGCTCTCACCAGGGCCAGAGCCCCCGACTGTTGCCGTTATTTGTGCCATGTTAATATTCAATTTTGTATTAATTTTATAGCAGAACCTTTAGGTCAACCGACATAATTACTACGAATTATTATCGCATTTTTTTTATTCCTTACTGATATGGAATTTAAATCCAGTTCAAACCGGATATAACTGGTTATTACTAAGTGATAATAATGATTTCGTATTTCCTTCAAATATCCAGAAAATGCGGGATAATATCCGTTAGTACCTATACACTTACAAAACGAACATAAAAAATTAATAAAACAAATGCTCGACATCACCAGTTTATACGTTGGTTGGCCAGTATTTTTATTTATTTTGTAATCCATATTTTAATAGCGCGTAACATAATGAAATAAGATAATATAATGTCTGAACCTAATCTACGATTATTAATAGTCGTTTTGTATTTCTGAACGTAATGTGAATATTATTTTGTAAATTTTATTTATTAACTGGTTACATTAATTTGAAATGTGTTCAGGTATAAATGCCATTCCAATTCAGGAAAAAGTATAATATTATTCACTAAGTATATTATATGTCAATTTTTGGTGTTTGGCGTTTATAAAATTTTCGTAAAAAGTAAAAGTTTACGTGTAAGCGCCAATTGCTTAGACATTCATGTGTGTTGATTGTCACATGTCTTGCCCGAGAAATAAAAATATATAACATCCGTCTGATAAATCGAATAGAAACTGTCCATTTTCAATATTAAAACATGTTTTAACGCACAAAGGCCTATTGAAACTACAATTATTCAAAATTATGTTTAATTAATATTTAAAAAAAACAGGCCAAGATAGACACGGCAAGTGTATAAGTACGTGGTTTTAAATGAAACGTTACAAAATTAACTACGTTAAGGAATGACGTAGGTAAGTGTAAAATTACATGATTGAGACTGTTGTCAAAGCCATTGATAAAATTATACTAACTTTACGTTCCCGAGATGATCTTAGGAATGATAGAAAACAAGAAATTGCTGCTTTTAAAGATTAATCTGTCAAAAGCTCGTTTGGCGAAGGATTTTTTATGAGGGAGTTTAGGTAACTGAATGTGTGTAAGGAGTTACGGAGCTCATATGGTAGTCGCTCTAACATGATCTATCAAATCTTTTATTATACTCGACAGGGAATGATGATGATGATTGATAACCTTCCCAGTGCTGTCAAAGATTTACACGCGTATACACTTTCACATCCTTGCAGTGTCTATCTTGAACGTTGTATATGTGTATGAAACTAATGTATGGTAGTTTACTTATTTGTATTTAAGAAACGTCAATTGTATTACGGCATGTGCACAATTTTTTATACGTTCACCATGGAACGTAACCGACATTGTCGCTTAGCTTCTTACTCATTTTGTGTGAAACGAGTTTTGAGAGCTAAGCGACGATTTTTTTATTTTTGTTCCGTATGGTGGACGAATAAATAGTGTTGGTAGTGTATTTGCAATAATCATGAATTGTGTTTTATAACCCTGCTCCTGTGATGTAATAAATGTTATTGGTTATATTTATTTAAAAATAAAACTACATTATTATACTGAATACTTGTTTTATATTTAATGCCATTCTCCCTGAAATTATATATTTAAGTGAAATAAACCGGGTCATATAGGTATAAAAGTCAAAAATTTTGAAGATTGGGTCAAAATCACGGACGTGTTATAGAAATCATGTATTCCTGTAGAAAGAAAAATAAAGTAGTTAGAAAAGCCACTACCTACAGTATGCAAAAGAACTAAAATCTTAATTTAGAGACACAATTAAGATTTGTTCCAAGTTGAAGTTCAATCAATTCCACAATTTTTAGGGTTCCCTTTGGGTACAAAGGGTAAAAAACGGGACCCTATTACTAAGACTCCGCTGTCCGTCCGTATGTCTGTCCGTCTGTCACCAGGCTGTATATTATGAACCTTGATAGCTAGACAGATGATGTATTTCTGTTGCCGCTATAACAACAAATACTAAAAACAGAATAAAATTAATATTTATGTGGGGCTCCCATACAACAAACGTGATCGGTTGCGTTAACATTGCACCTCATTTGTATTAGGCGCCTTACGTACCAGATGCAAACTTAACTTAACTCGGCCAGTTAAGATAGGATAAGTATTTGTACGGAACCCTCGGTGCGCGAGTCTGTCTCTCACTTGGCGGGTTTTTGATACACTGTAATTTTGATTCCCCATACCGCCTGCCCTCCCAACTTTCGGAACGCATCATTCTTGTGATACGCCACGTCCAACAGACCCCCGAAAACAAATAAACATACGCGATAAAACAAATTTAAAGGCACGTCCCTGATTTCCCGCGGGACGCGCGTCATCACTATCGGAACTTACCCTTAACAGTTTGGTTACAAAAGGTTCTGTTTTAAAGGAAATGGCTGGCAATTACAACCTTTTGTTACTGGAAGGGAAAAGGAATAAAAAGGGAGCTGGACATTGGCGTCTATTGGATTAGACACACGTTGACCACGTATCATGGACCTAGTAAATACTATAGTATACCTGGACTGCTCATTGCTTCGTTCGAACGAGCCAAGTAAGAAAGCCGCCAAGGGGGCAGTTTGTCCCACTCTGCTGGGGTAACCAAATATTTAGCAATAAAGAGGGACTCATCTTTACTCCATTTTATTACAAGTTTGGCTCGGTTTGTAGACACCTGCCTACTGAGCCGGCGGTCCCGGGTTCGACTCCCGGCCGGGGCAAATATTTGTATGATGAACTCGAATATTTGTGCTTGGGTGATGGTTGTTCTATGTATTTAAGTATATATTTATCTATATAAGTACGTATATCGTCGTCTAGTATAACACAAGCCTTCTTGAGCTTAATTTGGGACTAGATTGATTTGTGTGAGGTTGTCCGATATTTATAAAAAAAAAATGAAAAAAATTAAAGTCTAAAAATCTATATTGGCTGGCACTGTAGCTAGAATTTATTTTATATATACCTATGGAAACTCATAAATAAATATAGTGAATGTTAGCTACTATGCCAGCAATACCACACTTTTGGCTCCTGTTATTTTAACAGAACGCAGCAATCCCGTAACTGTTAATTTGATTTGATAAATGACAAACTTCGTTAAGTCATACTTAAAAACAAAACAAACAAAAAACATATTCTGATGTACGTGGACATGAACTCATTTATGAGGATATAAAAAAAAGTGGTTATTTGTAGGGTACCATAAATTAATTAGGGAGGTAAAACTGTAAGTATACCGTTATTTTATAAACTACCTGTATAACTCTGTTTTACCAATGCAAGACTACGCAATACTTTTTATTACTGTACTAACGGTTACTAAGTATATGGCGAAATAAAAAGCAAAAAAAAAACCGACTTCAAAAAAAACTAAAAAGCTAAAAATAACCCATTTAAGTACAGATTACGTTTGAATCCCGTTTTGAAGACGATGCCAAACCACTCATTTATTATATTTTTATATTATATAAGTATATTTTTTTGTTTTTAGTGTTTCATATAAAATACTTATGGCGGGGTGATCTGGGAGGTCTTAAAGGCATACATCTCGTTTGAGTTATCTCCTAACTTCGGTTCTACGATTGCTACTACTACTACGATTACTTAGGCGGGTAGCAATGTTCCAGGTGGGCTCGCCCTGCGGGCCCTTGGGCTCGCGCGCTACGCCGTCTCTGGGACGCTCCGCACCTTTGGTGCTACACGGAGCTCGGCCTGCGGCCTCGTGGGGGGACGTTCGCCCTTAAGCCTGCGGCCCTCGGTCGAACTAAAATATTAAAGTTTGTTGTCCGATAATTTCTGAATTTGACCGATTTTTTTAAATTCGATTTCAGATTCCGACTCGGGGGCCCCAAAAACTGCCTGATACCGAATTTCAGCCCCCTCGGACCAATATGAAATTTTTTCCATACAAATCTTGTTTTTCCGATATTTTCCGAATTTGACCGAATTTTCGGACACCGATTCCAGATTCATATTTGTGAGCCCCAAATGCCCCCCGATATCGAGTTTCAGCCCCCTAGCACCAACTTGAAATTTAGAAAAAAAAGTCGCCATTTCGATTTTTTTTTTTCACGACTGTACTCGGGTGGAGGCCCCCTATGACATTTGGTCGAGCACCTCCCACCTGAGCCAACCGATTACGAGATACGGGCCTCTTAAAAAAAATCCCATACATTTTTTTTTTATGATAGAAAAAAAAAACTTTTTTGGAATCAGGGGGCCCAAAGCCCCCTACATACCAAATTTCAGCTCGCTACGATCATTTTGAAATTTCGACGCCTATTAACCACCCTTAGATAGCGAAGGATTATCGTAGTATAGTTAAAACGACATTACTGCAATAGTGCAATGCTCAGATTGTTTTTAGTACGAAAAATATTTTCGAAGTAAAACATAGATCGGAATTATCCGGTAATTTTGTAAATTCATTGTCACTCTTTTAGTACTTTATTATAATAAAGAGTAGACTTTATCACAGTTTGACATGCTTTCATATTAATATATGATACCATATATTACCTGAAAAAATATACTATAGCCACCAAAAGATTTCCTTTTGCAACCTTTAATTCCAGTTACCATGATGCAATTATAAGTATGTATTTTTTTAAATAATCAGAAAAGATACCATTAAGCACTGTCTAAAATGCTGACAGTTTTCAATTATATTAATAAGATTTCAAATTTAAAGGTTTTATCCTGCCCTAACATAAAATTATTTTTATATACTAACGGATTGTATAACTTTCATAATTTTTTCCGTTAGTTTCTTTGTTGACGCGTAAGAAAGTTTAGCGAATAAAATATTTAATTATTTGAAGTGAATAGTGTTAATTTAAAGAAAAGTATAAACTACTAATAACTACCATTTTATTTGAAAACTACTAATTATTACTATTTTTTGTGACTGGCAATATTAGAAAGGGACACACTACCCATCTGCGAGCTGTCTCTGTCTTCCCGTGACCCCTTCACCCGTAAAATATACTTTATGTATCTATACTAAGATTTAATTTTGTGTGAACACTTATTCTGAGTTCGCACTCCTGTTGTCTTAAATATAAGCTCCTTGCCACGTATCTACAATTCTATAAATAGCTATACAATTATAAATGTAGGTATAGGTAGGTGCACCAAAGTCACCAAACTATGAAGGGTAAAAGGGAGGAGCGGAATCTTCATATATCCAAAAGTATCCGCTGAAAGGTGTTAAATTGGTTACTTTGGCAACGGTTTGTTTATATATTTTTTTTAATAAAACGTAATTATGCGTATTTTTCTATAATATAAACTTAATGGAACTAAGTAGGATTTTTTCATACTTTCTTGATATTTTCTAGCGCAATAGCGCACGGTATTGGTACTATTATGTTTTGCTTACTGCTAGACACTTTTCCAAGTATTCTTCTTTTAAAGAATCTGCTCCTTCCTCCATGACCCAAACTGCACCAGCCTTAGGTACCAGCCAGACATAGACAAGCATCATTCCACTGAAATAAAGAAAAGTTTTTAATAAAAGAAAAAAAATACTACTTACCTCATTACAAAAGTAGTTTGTTGGTTCAATTTTTTTACGAGAATAACGTAGCGACCTAGGCAGTGACGGAACAAATGATTCACTCCATGTTTTGTACAGCTATAGAAAATAGTTCACAAACCAACATGTTAAACCTCTCAAAGTACACTGTTCCCGACATAGATGTAAGCACCTGCCTGTGCCGCGCAGGTGAGACCGCTGGAAAACGCTGAAAAGGAAAATGATCAGAAATAGATCATTTAAGCATTTTTTTTTTTAACTCATTACATATCATAGATTGATTAAAATGCAATAGCTTAGACGAAAACCGAACCGGCCATCGAGCGAGTTTATGAGAAGTGAGTACAGCTTAGGAGAAATAGTTTTGGCGCCCACCCCCTACCGTAGACCTAAAGTGCCCTAGGGCAGACAAAATACAGGGAATGCTCAACGCATGTACAATGACGTCACAAAGAGCATTCCCGAGTCACAACCAGTCGTTAGGATTCTTCGTATTGCGTCTGTCTATCTTAGACATGCATTACTGCTGCCAAAAGTCTCCTTTTGTATTTTTCACAGTGCTTCCAGTTCCCTGAAAGATGGAACTTTTTTTGTACCTAAGTATTTTAAACGGGGTATTATTTTCCGGGCAGCTAATGTGATAAACTGGCAGATTTTACGTGGCATTTAAAATGATAACTTGGCATTAGTCGCCCAGGGAGCAGATTTTTATTTTAGAGGTTAGGTTAGACTTTTATTATCTTTTTAGCTGCCTAGTGAAATTGAAACTTGTTTGAATCTGTGGTTTCGTCATGCTATAGTTTTTCTCTGAAAACCAAGCATCTTTTGGAAAAAGTAGCCTAGAGTTTGCCGGAAAGAAGAACCAAGCAACAATAATTTGGCGATTATAATAGGATTCACGTAGAAAGAGCGCTGTCAATCTAATATAATAAGAAAACATAGTTTTCTTTCGAGTCCATATGAAAGTGACCCCTATGCTGAAGGTCATGACCATTTTGGTAAGAAGATAGCAGAGCTGACACCCTGGATGAACACATATGCTACTTTTTATCCCGAAAAAATATAGTGTTTCCGTGGGATAAGCGGGTAACACCGCGCGGTGCAGCTAGTATATTCAATAAACTTACATGTTGATTTGTGCATATACCTACTATGATTACCTATAATAACTGTGACTGTTCACTGTTCAGATCGCAGGCATACATTTCGCGATCACGCTGTGCATTGTGCTTTGATCAAGTAAGGCTACCGACACGCGCCCGACTTTAGTTCGACTCGTACGACAAAGAATCGCGTGTCATAGTTATGCTAGACGTACAGTGACATAGATAATTATAACAGAAAACTGCACGGTCCTTGATAGCCTCTATTACTGTTACATCCATGTTAGTAGTCTTACTTCGAATTTTGGTCTTATGTGATTTCTCACCAGTAAAATTTAAATTGTAGCGCCGGTACAGACCAGACGGACGGCATTTAAACTGCCATTTTGCAACCTAGATGCAAAATGACAGTTCAAGCGCATTTTGCTGCAGTTGGTGTAAGTGCATGAAAACTGCGAACTAAACCGACAGTGCAGTACGCTTACTGTTGCCGGGCAGACCTGTCAATCGCACACCGACTTCAAGTTGGCTACACGGTCGTAACGACTGCAATATTGCCGTTGGAAGGACTGCAATATAACTGCATTGAAACGCCGTCGAAGCAAATATATATAAATTATATAATATCTATATTACAGTACTAAAATCCTTTAATTTTAGCTTTACCGTAGTCAGGTATAAAACTTAAGAAAGGCTCTTGTCTAACTAACTATAACTACATTTATAATCTTTCTCAGATTTGATCTACATTTTCTCACTCCTACAAAAAACCTGAAATAAAATTGTAAAAAGTTATTCGATACAAGTTGTAATGAAATGCATGAAAAACAAATTGAACTGTCAAGCCGCGGCGTGCCCAGGAGGACTGCTTATTCACACCTCTGTCCCAGAAATATTGCTGCGGAGGTGCGGTGGTTATGTTTTCACAGCTACGACTTTGTGGAAAGAAAAAAACCCCAAGGCATATTATTATTTACACAAAAGAAATGGAAGAGTAAATTTAAGTCAAAAATTCTCTAATATCGTGATGTAATATCGTATATGAGGTTGCCAGATCCCTACAGACTTAATTTTGCACGAAAATTTAGGTACGTCTCGTAAAGAATACCTACACAATACGTCACATGATACAAAACTGCATATAATTTATTTATTTATTATTCAAATAGGTTATTTAGCATTACAGTGATAACCAAGGCACTGTGAACTACAAAAACACATATAAACTAATTAGGTTTAGACGACACAACGGCATCGCTCCATTGCGTCGTCTGATCTGGTGTAGAATACCGCAGATTGCCCCGGAACTGCCGAAACACAACACCCTTCGACCAGAAGTCTGCACTTGCGATGGTGTCCTGCAGCGGCCGCTGCACGCGCTATAAACGAGGTACCAAATTACAAACCGAAAATACCGTAATACAAACGAACCACTTCTAAAAAGCGTATACCTGAAGCGTATGACCTGTATTACTTCAATTTAATAAGTTTCTTTCCTTAAAACGGAAATGGTAAGTCATCATAATATTGAATACAATGTTGATTATCATGTCATTACGAGTGAGCTAATCAATCCAACTCCGACCCTGCCCACTAGCGGTAGCTAAAATCTAAATCAAATTAAGAATGATTGACTCAAATAAATCAACGCCCACAGTTTCTCTTTCTGCTTCGTTTCTATTACTTATTACTTAGAACAAAGCTGCAATCACGTTTGTTCTCGATATAATTTTCCAGTGCGCTTTGGTAATGTCTTAATATAATGTTACATGTTACGGTTGTCTGTGATTGTTTATTACCCTGTTTACTCTTTTTAAAATGCGCAAATTAAACGTATCTACTTTCTATTCAAAAACTCATTGACAGGTTACTGCGCCATTTTTTTTTTTAATCAGCTTAAAGCTATTTTTTTAAACTTATACCTACGACATGAAATGGGTTGTGTTTTTTCTTTAGCTACGCAAGGTGTGAAATACTGCATTAAAAACATAGTGAACTTTAAAACAAAACGAATAGCAATGCTTGTGAACTAAATAAATAAGATCAGCAAAAAGATGGAGACATTGGACAGTTCCTGTTTACCACCCCGATAAGATAGGTACCTCACTCACTATACACGTAATACACGTGGCATTTAAAACGCCTTTATCTGACTTTTACGAAGCCTTCAAGTCAGCACCGTAAAACATCAAAATGCCAAGTCCTCGAGTTTGGCAACACGTTGGCAAATTGCAGCCGTTTTATTTATTATTCAAATAAGTTACACAGCATTACATTAATTAAACCAGTACCTTGGTTTAATTAATTAGTGAACTAAAAAATACATATATAAAAGAAGACTTAAAACTAGAGGTTTTCCCCGGGGGCTACAGTATTCGGTTCTTCAAGAGGGGAGTAAATAGGTTTTTAAAGGGTCGGCAACGCGCGCGTGATGCTCCTGGCGTTGCAAGCGTTCATAGGCGGCGGTAACTGCTTAACATCAGGCGGGCCGCATGCTTGTTTGCCACCGTCGTAGTATAAAAAAAAAAATAGTTATAGATTTAGGCGACATAACTGCGAGCTGCGGCATTATATTAGGTCCTAGTCTGAATTCGGCCCTATTGCCCCTATTGCATCCTAAGGTCTTTCTGACATAACATCCGTCGTAGCGAGTAGGCATGCGCAGGCAGTGGCAGCGAACCTAGAACAAAGCAGGCTCCGTTGGAATGATACGCGCCAAGAATTCCCGCTGAAACAAAAAAAAAGAAAACGTATCTATTTAGATATTTATCCTAGAATAGATGAAACTAGAACCAGAGGCAGATTGAAGAACCGATGGAGAGATTCACAAATTACGATTACGATGCGTTAGATAAGGAAAAGAGAAAGAAGATAGTGGGATAAGTAGTGTCAAACCGCAATAATCAATCAGTTATTGATCTAGATGCGTTTAAATCTTCAAATTGCATATTTTTTTATTAAAGCAGTAACGGCTTTCCAGGCCAACACGGGCGTCCTTCCTACTTGACCACTGAACTTGATGCAACAGATTCAGTGGTCCAATAGTGGGTAGGGCCCGTGTCAGCCCGGAAAGCCGTTGGAAATGCGGGTTCGAATCCACCTGAACCATTGAATTTTTCGCTTCATTGTATTGTAAACATGTCAACAAATTGCAATTGAAAATCGCCCGCGTTCGTTGGCCTTAGCTCTCCGGCCATAATGGCACAACAATGGTCGGTAATAGCTTTCTTTGTGTTGAGCACACGCACATTTTAATCACGCATTGTTGTGCGCCGTATATCTGCCTCACCGGATAGCCAATCACCGGCCCGCCTACTCCATAGATGACCTAGAGTCCGATCCTACAATAAGACAATTTTTATCTGTTAAAATAAAGGTGACTTCTTCTGTTTTTTGAACCTTGAGGTTGATGATGGTAATTTTTAGATGTAATTAATTATCTCGTGAATTATAAAAAGTTAGTAGGCAATCCTAGAATCGCGCAAGAATCTGTCGGCCGCGACGCCGCATATTACATAAACAACCAAGAAAATACGGCTCTTAGGCAGCTTTTGCGAAGATCAGCCGGGACAAACTTCTATAGTGTTTTATTGTTTGGTGAAACTGAAAATATTTTAACCGTAAACATTTGTAAGAATGTTCGGGTGTTTAACAAGCTTGTCGTAACGAAATTGATTATGATAATGTGATAATGAAAAGTTTTGCTTTACAAAACTGACTGAGACTATGTCGTCTAGATAAGTTAAAGCCCCAATATATTAGTTTACCTACTTTATTGCGATCTAAATGTCTCACATTAATATTTGTTAATATTATTCATTACGGCAGCGGTGTTATCTAACGCACACCGAATGTGCCAAATCGTAGTTAAAACGTAGATTAAGGGTAAGGAACTATCTATCTCTTTCACACCGAAGACATAAAACCAACCCACCTAGCAATCCTTCCAACATTTACCATAACTTAATGCAATGTAAACACGAATATTGTGAGAGCTTTGATTTAGACGCCCACAAATTTAAGTCTATGACGAACCAAACCAAAACAGCCTTTATTTTAAGTTCAATAGGTTCTTAACAAGTGAAAAACAAGTGGGCAGCTCGAGCGTGGGCGAGGATTTCACGTTGGATCATCCAATTTGCCCGACCATGTGAATTGAGAAAGAAAATTCGTGGGCTTTTGGCTTTAGAGTTAATTGCAAATGGATTTGGATTGAAAGAATAATATAATGTTGGCTTTAACTCCGTTCTGTAGTCCGACATTTGCTGTCTGCCTTTGGTTCGTTCATTCGTTCAAGTTCACTTGACCGAATGGGTCAGACAGCGAATATAATTTATTTTCTAAATATACCAAAACATAATGAGTCATACTCAATGTCAATTTTAATTCGCTTCAGCTTAATAATATAAATATAACTAAATATTAAAGGACAATCTTACACAAATCAACCTAGTCCCAAACTAAGCAAAGCTTGTACTAGATGACGACTTACATAAAATATAAATACATAAATGTAATTTACAACGAATATTCGAGTTCATCACACAAAAATTTGCCCTGGCCGGGATTCGAACCCAGGACTGCCGGCTCAGTAGGCAGGTATGTACACTACAAACTGCACCAACCGCGTCGTCAATAGTCTTCGTCAGATTTCACTAGAGGAGAAAACCTTAAATTAGGTACTTAATTTTATTCTGAATATCCTGCACCGATAAATAAATAAATAAATATCGGACAACCTCACACAAATCGATCTAGTCCCAAATTAAGCTCAAGAAGGCTTGTGTTATGGGTACTAGACGACGATATACGTACTTATATAGATAAATAAATACTGAAATACATAGAACCACCATGACCCAAGCACAAATATTCGAGTTCATCACACAAATATTTGCCCTGGCCGGGATTCGAACCCGGGACCGCCGGCCAAACGCGTCGTCAACCGCGTCCTGCACCGATAGATAAATAAATGGATATATTATTTCCTAGAAACACGAAACCTATGTGGACCATAAGAACATATCGCCAACTTCTAAAATGTAAGTACAAAATCTACGACTACTTGCTGGCTTCCAGGATAGAAAGTGTCTTTTAACTATTTTTTCCAAAGTATCCGTGAGCTTCTTGTAAAAAAGAAAGAAGCATTTTTTATCAAACAGAAAGTTCAACTACTTTATGGTCGGCATTCCATTTTCAAAAGTGGCTGAGAATTGAGAATAAAACGTTATTTTTTTCTAAGAACGTGCCCCGGCATCGAGCTCGCGGCAAAACAGCGTGACTCGGCGCGCGGTAAAGGCAGGCACACATACACTGAAGAAAAAATAAAAATATTTTTTAACAAAATAATTAAAGCTTATTGGAGCGGAGCGAGCGAAGCTCCCATGGATCGACTCGAATGGACTTTGTAACAATGCGCAGATCTCAGCGAGTTCTCAACCGATTTTAGAAATTTTTGTTTTAAAATGCACAAATTAAATTTCGCTAGGTCGTGAAAATTTCGAAAAAAAAAAAAAACTCCGCTCCAATCTATGGTGCAAGCTTAGCCGGTGGCTGACTCTGCATCGACCTAGTTTTACAATAACTTTACAAAGGTCAACGCGAAAATAAGAAAAAATAGTGCTCACTAGTGAACCAGGTATTTTGGACGATCCAATGTGTCAACCAGTCAATATGATCGCGTACGTACGTTTTCCACTTCATCCCTGTACATACCAGGAGCGTGTCGTCCATCAATCCTGATTCCCACTGGCTTGTCTACTTTAAAGCGTTTGTCTACCCTTAGAGAAACAGTTAGCTGATTGCCCAAATATGTTTCTGATCTCATCGATATATTTTTTAATACTAGCTTTCTGTTGACTGTAATTATTGCATTATTGGCAAAAAACGCGGGAAATAGAGTTATTCTTTTTAGTTTTTCACTGATTCGACTTAAATTTGGTATGTATACCTACGTTAAAAACTGTAAAAATTAAATAATGTTTTTAGAGCTATTCTTATTGTATGTTGTCGTGCATGGTTTTTATCAATTTTTGAACCACTGATAGCTACAGAATGGGATAATTTTTACACGTGCGTATGCGTGAATAAGCTCTCTTTAGCGATAAGACCGCCTGTTGTTTGCTAATTGTAATTTCTTGTGTTGTATTTCTCCTGTATGTTTTATGAGGTGTGCAATAAAGAGTACTTAGGTACTTGTATTGTATTTCATTGTATTGTAATTGCATCCGTCTTCAAATATATAAAATGTAAGCTTAAATGTGTACCCAGCCTTAATGCCTTTTGTGCCGAACGCCAGGCATCGGCCGGGCAAGCTGTGTGAAAAATAACCTTCTGAAACTGCTACCAAATAACTGGCTAATCTTTCCCGACAGGATTCTATCCATACTAATCCATACTATATACTATATACTATTATACTATACTATATACTTATACTATAATATACTATTATACTATATATACTATACTATACTTAATATTATAAATGCGAAAGTGTGTCTGTCTGTCTGTCTGTCTGTCTGTTACCTCTTCACGCTTAAACCGCTGAACCGATTTAGATGAAATTTTTTATATAGATAGTTTCAGTCCCGGGGAAGGACATAGGATACTTTTCATCCCGAATTTAGTGTTCCCGTGGGATGAGCGGGTAACACCGCGGGGCACAGCTAGTATACTATAATATTATAAATGCGAAAGTGTGTCTGTCTGTCTGTTACCTCTTCACGCTTAAACCGCTGAATCGATTTTGATGAAATTTGGCATAGAGATATTTTTAGATCCGAGGAAGGACATAGGATAGTTTTCATCCTGGAAATTATACCTAAAAAGATTGAAAAGTGAGTGAACATTTCTGTTAGGGTGCGGTGACCCTGTAGGAAATGTAATTATTAGACCAAAACCACAATTGCTCTTACATTTGCTTACGCGCTTTTAATAATCCCTTTTATCAAGTTCCCCGCGTACGTAGTCGCGGGCAAAAGCTAGTATTTTATATCCCTAACGTAATATGTCTCCTTGATGCGGTTATATAAATAAGACTATCAAGTTTTTTTATTTACCCTCATTATCCAACCTTTTTTTATGCTTTAAGCGATTTACTTCACTATTTCTAATACTGAAAATGAAATTCACGCTTTCAAATAGCATTTACTTTTATTAGTATCGAGAGATACTAAGGCCACATAGCACACACAGTCTGAATTCCGGTCCAACAACAGGAATAAAATAACAGGGGACTTTCGGTTACCTTGTGAATCTTGTGATAGAGATCGAAAGAGCTATCAGCTTCTGACAGACAGACGTACGTATGTTGGGTCAGCCAGTTACAACCAATTAAAATACACTTACCAATGGCTTTTACATATCAAAAGAGACACCTGCATCAATTTTTACGTCACCCTAGGCCGTAAGAGGGATTTACTGCCCGCTACGGGCTATCGCTATACTATTTAGGGGAGAAAATCTCACGTTCTGGCCAAGGTAAGACGTAAAACTAAACAAACCATGGACGGTAATTCGACAAACCCCAGATCGCACATTTATGACCCTCACCTTCGGCTCGGACCACAAACACCTGCCATCTAGGACATTCACTAATTCGCCGCCATAGGTACTATAATTTACGTTGAATATAGTACTAGTCCTTCTAGTACCACTAATAAAGACGAAAGTTTGTGAGTGTGTTTATGTGTTTGTTTGTTACTTCTTCACGCTCAAAAAACTGGACCAATTTTGATAAATGTTGGTATGAAGATAGCTAACACCCTGCATTAACACATAGGCAACTTTTTATACCGAAAATATGTAGTGTTCCTGTGGCATGAGCGGGTAACACCGCGAGGCGCAGCCAGTGTACTATATTTTGCGTGGAATATAGAACTAGTCCTTCTAGTTTATAATAAAGTTGTCACATTGTCATGTTGAGAGTACACTCCGCAAGTCCGCACCAACATATTGCGGCCATATTGCCAGACGCGACCGGCTGCCACTATTGTCCCGTAGTTGTGTTGTGACGAGATTAAACCACGGCTTTTCCTACAGTATATTTATTTATCTCTGTATATTTGTATTATATAAGATGCTAACACATTAGATGCAAATACATTCAGAGCTGATAGTTCTCATATGGGAGTAAGTATACTTAAGTATTAAATCATTTAAAAACTTCAACTCTTGACTGTCACGTAACTGGCCAATTCACTTTAAATTAAAAGATGGGTGCAATTTTTGATACCTAATTCTTGGAAATAAGCGTTTAGGTATAGGTTGTCTGGAAGAGATCGCTCTTTAGCGATAGGTCCGCCTGTTGTTTACCTCTAATTGTAATTTCTTGCATTGTATTTCTCCTGTATGTTTTATGAGGTGTGCAATAAAGAGTACTTGTATTGTAGTGTTTTATAAATGTGATTTCGAATGCTATTGCGTTTAGGTTTAATAATTATCGCTGTTTTTCTATATAGGTTCTTCTGTTATATTTTCCATGGCTACGATTGCAAAACTATTGTAGCCGCAAGAAAATATATAAAATGTTATGGATCCAGTTTCCTGATTGAAAGGCTATTGTTAACATTCAACAAGCGTGTTATCGAGGCTGATTAAAATACATAATAGTGATGTTTATTATACTTCTGTGCTTGAGTGAAAACTATTGCAATTTACATTTAGTTTGATACGATTGTGATAGCTAACTACTAAAGCCGGCTTACTATACTACTATTGGGTACAATTTCCCAAGCAGTATTTTTTGATGGCAAGACTGAAAACGCAGGTGCAGAAAGGTTGAATAATAAAGTACCATTTTTTTTCGGATACAGCCCGCCATTGTCTACCTCGGGCAACAGCTAAAATTTAAATATTAATATATTAATAATTTAAAAAAATATATTTAGACCAAATTTCTCATCAAGGTGGGTTGTCCCCAAGCCGGTTTTGTTTGTAAAATGCCGGGTAAGTCAAATACTATGCATGACAAAGAAAATCTGTTACCATTATTTTATTACCATATAAATAGGTAACGAAAAAAGCACATTACCCGTTATATATCTCCTTTCTATACCCTTGAATAAGTGCATATACGTTTGTCCCGAGAAAACTTCTCATTACCGCCGACAATGTTTCAAATTTGATCAAGTATGCCCCCCGTCTCCCGCGCACTTCAAAGAATTAGTTAAGCTGCGGCGCTCGACGAGGCCGGTTGTGTATAGTGGCAATACTTTGGCTCGTATAAACGTGAATATTTCATCGCGGTGGACAGGGGACAAAAAAAATGTCATTCCGGAGTTTGTTATAGTTTCTTTATTTTTTAACTGTGTGGTTTGAAATTAATATATATCAGGTAAAGTACACTCGCCATTACAAGAGTTGAATTAGTTTTAGAATATAGGGCTTACTTTTTTTTTAAGAAATAATAATATGTCGTGTTTCTCATTCAACCATTCTCATTCCGGTGTTTCCGGTGTAGTAAAATGACTTTAAACCCCACCAAAATGAGGAAAGCACCGGAATGACATCAAAAGTAGCTTCACTTTTGATAAATATTGTTGAAATAATAATATTTTTTTATTTTGTTTTTAATACCATAAGTACTAAGATATATGTTTATATTATTATGTAATACCAATATATAATATATATTACGAATATAAAAAGTAAAATTACTTTCATAATATGCCACTTTTCTTTCATTCCGGCGTATGAAATTTCATTGCGGTGCACTTATTTTATCATCCTGGTGTACATTTATCATTCCGTTGTGTGTTTCATATTCGATCTCGAATATCTCGAAAACTATTTCAGATTTCAGGGTCCCTTTTACATATGTTTAATAATATAGTCTGAAGTATCTCTTCACATTTAAAAAACTTAAAAATAATCAAAAATAAAGAATCACACCGAAATGATACAAAAAATGCGCCTTGTTGAAATTGACCCTATTACATTTATGGGTCTATATTGACTTTTTTATGTCATAGGGGGCAAACGAGCAAACGTATCGCCTGATGGAAAGCGATTACAGTCGCCCACAGTCACAGGTGCGTGGCCGGCCTTTCAGGTGGCAGTACGCTCTTTTCTTGAAGCTTTGATGGTAGTATTGATCCGGAAATACCTCAAGCGACAATCCTTTTCGTGCGAGGCAGGAAATTTCCAGAAAAACGCACAGTTGTGGACTGCCAACTATCTAAGTGTGACTCCTAGAATTATTTTTCGTGGAATGTTTAATTTCGACGAAAGCATTTTTCTTTGCAAGCGCAAACAATTTGTGATTCTATACAAATATTTAGAACAGCGCCATCTCTCTAGCAGTCTTCACACTTGCTGTAAATCAATGGGGATTGGGGATCGTGCGTGTAAGGCGCACATCCTAGGGTATGGCTAATGCGCATAAGCATTTCAAACATATATGACGCAGAGGGCGTCAATTATGGGATGAAAGATTTGTTGTGATTGACGTAGCGATCTGATAGCTCAGTTGGAAGAGCAATGCGCCGGAAACGCAGAGGTCGCAGGTTCAAATGCCTGCTTAGATTGTAGTAGATCACATTCAATTTTTCTTTCTTAATTTACCTTTGTGTCATTTTTTATAAAAATAAAAATGTGGTATTTCCACATAAAAATATGAATCGATAAAAATATTCTATACAAATATTTGTGATTGTTATAAAACAAACCTAACCTAACCGCTAGAATTCTTTTTAAAGAGCTCGCTAAACGGCTGGTGAGCAAAGGGCTGGCAGTTTCCTCGCTCAGCGTCTTAGTATAGCAATACAGCGAGGTAATGCTGCCAGCGTCTTTGGTACAATGCCACGGGGGCCAATTTTAGACTTAGTTTAGATTTAGATTTAGATAGGATAGGACTTATTTTTATTGGGTTATTGTTATTTTTTTTTCTTAAATATGTGAATTAAACGTTATTACCTAACCTAATCAATAGGGTATTTGCAAGAATTATGAGTACAGAGGAATAAAAATACTGCAAAACTATTTTTCGGCGAAATGAAACATACGAAGGGCTCCCTAAATGTTATTAATATTATGTGAAAATTGCAATTAAAGATCATACAGTTTTTTTCGAGAACGAAACCTCGATTTGTACGGAAAAATGAGCAGCGGTATTTCCATTGAAATAAAAAAGTTTAAACGTATTTAATCCCGTAAGTATATTAAATATTTGAGCCTCCCTGACGTTGCGGTCGTAGTATTACAGTTACCATTGTCAAAGGTTGACTGAGAAAAACTAAATTTTTAGGGTTCCGTAGCTCAAAATAAAAATAACGGAACCCTTATTGGATCAATTTCTTGTCCGTCTGTCTGTCAAGCTCAAGACCCTTTTTCTCAGGAACGCATCTATTGTCCCTTGCAGCTGAGAAAAATATTAAACTCCTAAGCCAACGCAATCAGAAGATACAGCGGTCAGCACTCGCAAGGGAATCAACACCTACAGGGTACTTCTCGTGAACTCAGAATCTTGAAATTTGGTATGAAGCAACGTCTTGTAGCACAGATAAAGGAAAAATTGCGAAATACCTACCTACACATTGGGGCCAGGGTGCGCGCGGACTCCACAGAGAGCTCAGCAAGCGCCTGAGGGAGGCACGGGGGACCCACGCGCGGGTAGTTTTTTTTTTTGGCTTTCCATAGCCATACGGCGTGGGAATGCTGCCTGCGTCATGGGCACCCTACCTAGAGGTCTTAGTTTTATAAATATTTTCTAATCTTAGTTTAATTTTTAGTTTTAATCCCATATATTTGTTATTTTATATGTTTTATTTTTGACCCATAATAAATGTTTTTCGTCACCTCCACATTTGTACGGAACCCTCGGTGCGCGAGTCTGACTCGCACTTGGCCGGTTTTTCTCTGTCAGTTACATTTGTGGTAATTCCTCTTAACCGGTTACAAGCTCTGATCGTAGCAGCGGCACCTCCCGTCCCACTATTGTGTGTAGGTATTAATTAAATTAAGCCAGTATGGCGGTCACGTGCCATTCGTTAGTGGTGTTTGTCTAATCACTGATCAGTGACGCGTGGTAGGGGACTGATAACACACAATGTACGACTTTACTTCTATCTACATAATATATTTAGTAACCATGTAATGTAAAACTTTCGTGTTACATATTATAAGACTCTAAATATGTATTGAAAATAATCGAAGTTCAAAATTTAAAATCAAAAAGCCGATACAAGCAGCTGGTCATCATGAAACTCTCATTCAATGAGTGATATAGAAAATGTTACTAAAAACTGAACATAACTACAAAATTTGGAATTCTTAGCATATTGGCTGAGATCTTGTCACTTGTTCCAATTAAAGCTGAATATCTTGGAAACTACTGGTCCTATATCCACCAAACATAGCTAAGAACCATCTCGTTCTCGAAAGACAAGATTTTCGATTAAAAAACTGCACCCAAATTGGTCTATCCGTTTGGGAGCTATGATTTCACAGACAGATACACAGATACTAAGATACAGAAATACACAGATCCGATTTGTTCCTGGGTCATGGATATTATCTATATACATGATGTATGTAAATATATATCGTCGTCTAATACCCATAGAACAAGCATTACCTACTTAGTTTGGGACTAATTAGATTTGTGTAAGATTGTCTTTTAATATTTATTTATTATACAGCCTGTTACCGGCATGCAGGCATTTATTAAAACTGATAATAATATGATCCATTAGAAATTATTTGCATGTATTAGCTAATCATAATTATGTAAATTAACCGCACAATTAAATTTCTTAAATCCGCACATTCAATGTAGTGGATGTACAGCGTAATTGTCGTTACTCATATCAGGCTATCATTTAACACTCACTTGTCAATTTACTTTCCTCTACATTACTGGCAATTAAAATTTTGTTAGAAAGTTAATAAAGCCTGAATTTAAGTTAATTAATTAAATTAAGGTCATGGATACGTTAAAGATCTATGTTACTTTACTCTACTTTGAGAAAACCCTACTTGGCGGTAACACACTGTATATTACGTATTTTTATTTAAACAGGTAACCTAACTAAAACCTATAAACCATACGAAATAAATTAGCGTACAAATCCAAGACTCGGCGTATAAAATAGGTATTCCCAAGTCGCAACCTTCCAAATACAATCAGCTAATGAAGTTTACAGAAAGCCGTGTAAGCCCTGAAGGCTGAAATACAAATACCGAAAACCTAAAGCTTTTGCAAAGAACTAGGCAATTTAATTTAGTTTATTTACATACAATCCAGATGTAAAGCAATTTACTTAATGCTATCGGATCTGATACTGTTTAGATCTAGATGCGAGACAGAAGTTGGAAACTGGAGTTTCTAAAAGAAATTTAACAATCTTGAAGAAGTGAAAAATATTATCGTGAATTAAGAGGATCACTGCTTTTCCCATGGTATCAGTTTACGTTTGCACCTGATGGTGGAGTTTGGACCTTATTTGTATCTGACGCCATTAAGATACAAAAGAGGTCCAAACTTAACGTAACCAAACCAATTCAAATCGAGGTTTCGTTCTCGTCTGTTTCCTCCTCCAAAACTTATCCAATCTTTACGAAATTTAAGGAACTAAATGGGAAGGACATTTTTTGAAAATTGAATATTATTATAGAATTTGTGTACTGTTTGTGGGCAAAATTCCGCCGCAAACGGACGCCTAGTATATAGTTAATACTTGTATATTTCAGTTTCTAAAATTTCGTAAAGATTGGTTAAATTTTCGGGTTCAATATTGTAAAATCACCTACATGCCCTGTAACATATCGTGGAGTTGTCTGTGTCTTTAGGATTCACTCACCATCGATTGGCTTACGTACACAAATCGTAAATACTACTAAAAATCCGCAACCAATCTATCACGTAAATCCATCGAAGACAGTAAATGTTTCATCGGAAAGAAATCGCTAATGAGCGGAGAAGAACAAACAGCCGCGAGGTGGCGCTCTAACGCGTCATTAAGGCGGATTACTCTTGTTTTTGTACCGCACCGTAGGGTTGCCACAAGTAATTTATTTTTTAATCAAGTTTTTTAGCAACTGTACTTTTTAATACAAATGTCAATTGCTTGTCGGAATTAAATGAGCACAAATCGGTCGCTTTAATGCAGAGTTCCCACGACCACATACCAACTATATCACCACCATGGATCATCTCCATGTCATTACCATTTAGGTTGACCACAAAGTGGCAAGTGGATCAAATTAAACTTGCTTAAATGTATCTCTTTCGAAGTACACAATTATATGAACATACAATTGAAACTCCTGATGTTAAAAACGGGTTATTTACAGTTTTTCTGTCACAAGATCACCGTTCTTCCGCGCCGTTTGTAGTATTCCTGCATCTCTACCATAACAATACGCGACAATTTTTCACGCGAGATAACTATTCGTCGCTTTCTGGGCAGTAATGGGAGAGAGTGAGCGGTAGCGCTATGTGGCGCGACAAGAGTCGCGGAGTATAGTTGTGCCAGATGGGTAAGTCAGCTCTGACCGAAGGACGCCATTGGCGCAATTCCCGTTTACTACATTAACAAACACCCAATTGGAACTCCTGACACAGCTAGTCGGATAAGAAGAAGTTTTTCTTTCGTTCGAAATTTCCGGTAAGGGAGCACTACCCGGGGGACGCTATCAGTGCTAATTCCCGTGATCTATATGTATAGGTACTATAAACACACACTCATAACTCCTGACGCAGTCGGGAGAAAAATAGGTTCTGACACCGTTCCAGGATTCCCGGGAAGCAGCCCTGCCCGGGGGACGCTATCAGCGCTAATTCCCGTGATTTATCTCCCGTCCGCCGGGATTCCGCGGAACAATCCACTGCCCACACTATCCGAATGATTGCTTATGCTTACCGTTCTAATCTATACTGTTGTAAAATTGTACAAATGTTTGAACACGAATCACTTTGTTAAACGTAATTATTAAAATTTCTAATGTAATGTTAGAACGAAACAAATACTGAATCGTATTGAAAAAGAAAATACTTTCATCACTGTGAATAGTTTTGGCTTTAAGGTGGAAAAAATACATGATGCAGAATATTTAGTCGTTTCCTCTTTGTTTACATTAGTGATATTCACTGACCTAAGTTACCAAAAGATGTAGTTGCCAGTGAAATAAATAATTACCACTAAAATCCGCAACATAGCGTGGGCTAAAAACCAACTTGTATACATATCCACATCACATCTCGTAGAAGCGACAACGGATTGAAACTATTTTGGCTTGATTTTGGCACTAGTATAGGCATAGCTGAACAAAGTGAACATCCAGACATGGTAGGATACTTTTAGTAAAGAGGGATATGACTTATTCTTCTCCACGCAAACAAAGTTGCAGACGGATGCCGTCTAATACCTATATAGTAAATTTATCAAAACAATAATAAGTCGTCTATATCGCTCGTAAGAGTCAGACGTAAGAGAATATAAATCAAGTAAAAGACGCTCTCAAAAAGGCAACGGTCGCCAAAGACTGAAAACAGCATAAATCATGTTTGTTTTGATATCATCGTAAATTCACTAGGTACCCCTTTAAAGTGCGAAGATAAACGGAAAAGTGAACTGCACAAGCTCCAACCTAAACTACCTGAACTGTGAACTAAAGCAAAGTTTTATCTATTACTCTAAAATTGTATTGAAAGCCAATCTTCTGCTCGTTTCTTCTGCTTCGCATGAGTATTGATTACAATGCCATTTACCGATCGGAATATCTTTGAACTTTATAGCCGTATATCTGGCTATACCTAAGATAGTTATAGGATACTTTTTGCCCTGCATAAAAGAGGTCTACGCGGGCAAACTGGTACCTTAACTCGTTCACGAACACAAGACCATTTTGAAAATTATACATTTGAAAAACTATGTCAAGTCACCGTCCACAGACGTGATGCCGTTCATGAGAGTCTTGATATATGTCTCTCTACTGTCCGTGAACGTATTAAAGATTTTCCCATGAACATTTGTCTTCATACTCTCCGATTAAAGCAAAGCAAGTTGAAAGTGCTGAGTCGCATGCAAATGTCGGTGATCTACAATACCAGTAAAGCTAGCACAGGCACGCGCCTGCGCTTTGTGTCAATGATTTCTGCAGGTACCTTTATTCCGGCTATAGTTTCACTGGAAGAGATTTTTACCTTTACATTTATCACTTTCCCTACACTCGCTTAGTGACATATGGCCTGTCTTACCTTCTGTTAAAGTGACGTTGAAACAACAATGGAGCACGCTTAACTACTATTCAAACCTAATCCTATTCAATGTTTTTGGTTGGATCTCTTAGATTTCTTAGATTTTTGGTTTATTAGTTGAACAATAGTAAATTTTGAAAGCTAATAAAAAAGGTTTGCATTATAAATGATTATGTTATTACACGCTCGAACCGGGATATATTGCTAGGCTCTTTAGTTAGCTACCAAAACAGATAGCTTTGACAAACAGGTGGTAGTAGGAAAATTCACTGGAAATACACCTCGTGGGCGATCATACCTACCCGCTGGTCAGATCAAATTAAGAAAATACCGGGACGTCTTGTTATCACCACTACCCTTGGAAAAACCGAAGATAGAGTGGCTTGGAAACAGCTCATCAGCAACGCCTTCAAAGTTATTCGGGATGGACTTACGATATTTGGTTACGAAGAAAATAAAGGAAGGGTAGAGGCGCTGTTGTTTACCCTTCTACTACTAATTAAAGTTGCAGTGACAATACGCTTAAGGCTGTTATTGCGCCGCAAAATTAAAAAGATTGGGAAGCCTTGCTGACCGAGCCGGGCGAGTAAAACGAGCGAAGCGTCTACGTTTCAACTTAGCCACAAAATCATGTGAGCTGATTCGATAATTATATAGTCTTCTTGCCGATTCAGTGTTTCGAAAAAATTCAAAATGGCTGAAACATAGGGGTGAAAAACGTAGAAAATGTCACATTTTGGCCATTTAAAAAGGTCTACAACTCACAGAGCCCCTAGTTAGGGTGCCGTCACAAAATAGTACTCAAGCCGGTCTAGCACAACTATTCATCGCGACTTGTCGCACGACATAGCGCTACCCGTCACCCTCTCACATTACTGCAAGCAAAGAGCCAGGCAATTATCTCGCGCGAGAAATAGTGGTACCTAACCCTCGTTTAGGTATAATGGATGGCTAAGCACATCTAGTGAACCTAAACTGTATATTCGCGGCGCCTGCCCTGTGAAGTCGCCGCGGCGGCGCCGCGAGTCGTAAATCAACGCGCGCGCAGCGTAACCGGCCTGCCGTGATCCCCGACTATGTATACGTAAGTATAGAGTTATATTACTTATACGTAAGTATATGTATGGAACAATAATTCAAGGCTGCCAATGCCTTTACAAAGTCCTCGGTCCTGCGACCTGTTGCCTGTTGCCGACAGCGCCAGGATACTAGGTTTCTGGTACATACGCCCCGTATGGCGTTTCAACCTCCGCTTTAATTCACTAACGCTATTTATTTAAATAATATAGCTCTATCTATCGGTTAAAATACGTATGGCCTAACAAGTTTCAGCCTTACCCAAGGATAGTGGCGGTACAAACAGCTTTCATATGGCAATAATGTACATACGTCATTATTTTTTACATTATAAAACGTCAGTAACGATTTGTCAAGGATTCGTCATCAGTCATTAACCAAATTTAAAACATTGTTTACAGAAATGCTGCTCAGTCTTTCGTTCTTCTACCGAAATAAATACTGAATCCTACGTTCATGGTTTCGAAGAAACGTTACGTTTATGGTGTAGAAGGGACTCAGACCTCTTTTGAGTCCCTTTTCAGACCATGAACTTAACATCACGTTCGAAACGTCGAGGTAATTAAATAAACACCTTTTGAACTCGGTTAAGCCCCGATTTTTTATACTCTTGTGTGAAAATCGCGTAAGTTTAAATCAACATAGCTCACGTATACTGAACTCGATGAGGTAGATACCGACTGATCCTCTCGGACTATGTGGGACCTACGCCAGTACGCAGAGATGGCACAACTTTAGGTCAAGTAATAATTACAAAACAAGCAAAACGGAGAATGCTGCGGCGATTACTAAATGTTAACCGTAATTACTGCTTAATTACTTATTTAATATACCGTTTTGTGTACAGGTATGTAGTTGAGTAAATTGCTTCGTACACTCTGTGGAGTTTTTGGAGATTATAGTAAAAAGAAAGAATCCGCGCACGTAATTATTTAGTGGGGTCCCAGCGCCCACAAACTCTATAAAGACCTCGCTAAAAGATTGTTTGAAACTACTGGGGAACGAAGATCTGGCAGTTTCCTCGCACAACGCATTAGCATTGCTATTCAGCGAGGAAATGCTGCCAGCGTCTTCGGGACCATGCCGCGGGGGCACAGTTTTTTACACCTTTTTTAGTTTATTTTAGTTACTTAATTATTTTGTAATTTAGTGTAATTCCGAATGTACCTCAAATGTTGAACTTAATTTAATAAAATTTATATATTATTTAGTAACATTTGCATTTGTAGGAAATTTTCTGATGTTTCGTTCGACTGCCTCTCCTCGGAACGACTGAAGATCGTATAAGTTAAAATAAATATTTTCCCACATCCTATAGTTATTATAATTAGTTATTATAATTTATGTTATTATAATTTATGTGTAATTTATAATCATAAAAGGCTATGGCCAATAGTTGATCAGGAATACCTATGAAAAAGTTTCAAATGCAATGCCTGCGTGGCGCCTAACTAGTCTTTAGTTCTTTGAGTTCTTTCTCAGAGCAGACAAAGAAATAGGCAATACTGGTTCAGGCAGAGTCCAACCATGTTCGTTGTTCTTCATAGGAATAATTGTTTTTTATGTCAACCATATTGAATGAACGATTCCAGTTTCAAATACAATCTATTAAGAATCATCGCCATTCTTTTTTTTTTTCTAGAAATGATACAATTAGAAGACAATGCATGCTCGTTTTATCTACGAGTTAGATAGGTAGGTATTTATGTACAAGCAGCGACAAATATACTTACTTTACTTTTCTTCTAAATCTCCTAATTTAGCCAATATATGAGAAATCCTTCAAACATGAAATAAAGACGACTATGGCACAATATAATAAAATAGTCTAATGAAAGGGGGATCCTCTTCGTTCATAGAAACACGCTTCACCATCACCTTCATAGAATTTTAATTTCATAGAGAATTTTTTCCTCGGTTTTTTTTCAGATATGTTGTAAATGTCAACATAGAGATTAGGTTAGGTTAGCGTTTGTGTTTTTACGGTTGCAGAAAAAAAAATGCTTTCGAGGAAATGAAAATTTGATGAAACGTTTGTCTATAAAACAAGTAAACCAGTCAAAGAGGAACTCTTCAAATATTGGACGATTTCTTCCCTTTAAAGTCGGTTTTTTTTTCTGAAAGTGATTGGAGCAACTGTAAAAAAATTGATAAGAATAATCATCAATAATCTAAAAGTATCAAATTAATCGTAGTTGGTGTTGAATTATAAAACAAACGTAAGAAAGTGAAGTGACATGTTGAAACCATGGATCTTAATCTAAAACTCTGGTGCTTGCAACTAAATTAGACTGGTATGTTTACTTATTGTTTTCAACATAACTCAATGCTCGCCAAGAGCGAATTAACTGGTTATTTTTAAAATTAATATTTACCTAGCTTTTAAAGTTCATGTAAGCGAAACTGTGTTTCTTATGAGAAAATTAGAAATAAATGTCTTTAAACCGATCAATGGTCTGTTATGTACGCTTCCAGCTCGCTAATATTTCGAACCATCTTGCATCAGTCATTTTATAATGACTGTGACCCGCAACTCTTTGTCGCGCGACAAATGCTACCTGTCACTTTCCTATCAATACCGGCGAACAAGACAGGTGCCACTGAGAGAACACACATGCGAAGTCTCAGCAAAATATGCTAGCCCTGCTGTTGGCGCATCATCCGACCTCCACCTCTAGCACAACTGTGAAATGAGACTTTCTCGCGCGAGAAATATTACCTATCTCTTTATTCGCCTTTCCGTGAGAGTGTGATGGACGATGCGACAAAAGTCGCGAGCGTAGTTGTGCTAGACGGGCAGTTGTTATCCAAACCGATCGGTGGTTATCTTTGCGTAGCGAGTCACTCTTCGTGGAAGTCGCTTTTCTCGCTGACTGTACACAAAAACCAGCTGTATACGAGGGAATCCGGGCGCGGCGACTAGTGTAATTACGCTGTAATTATTCGTGCACACGCAATTAGCGGCTGTATGAGATGCGCCGGCGCCAGGGAGAGGCGGGGCATGTAGCTCAATCAACGAGGCTCCCAACTGAGGGCACAGGCCCGAGAAGATCGAGAAAAGAAACCAGCTGAAATACCATGAGTTAACGTAGCGACTACGTAAAGGATTTGAATAGCGAAGTACGGTCACTGTAAACTCGTGGTAAGGGTACAGAAGAAGGGAATCACTCACTTGAATGCGGTGCTGATAGCCTAACTCCGATTTTCGAAATTTTACCGTCGTATGGTGCCGTCCCGCTCACCAAATATACTTTGACAGGAGATCGAGAGGCACTATACGACGACACGATACGACGGTCGAATTTCGAACATCAGAGTAGCCCTTCTGAGAAATCTGAATCTGAATCTATATATTCACTTCTCTACTAATTGTAAGAACCATCATATACTTTAATCGCACTTTTCATGGCCGGAATGTCAAATAAATAAGTTATTTTCGTAATAGAAATATTAATTTCTATTAGGCGTCACGTCTCGCTATAGCCATTTACGAATATCGAACTTTAACGGCCATTTCAGACTTTTGGAGCAGCCTACATGTAGTGTATGTGTAGTTGGTGCCATATATGCATTTCTATCCTAATAAAAATGGGATCGATTGAATCGATTGACTTCCTCAAAAAAAAATACATCATACGAGTGCCTATTATATTCAGCCCACACAAACACACTCACTCATTCACTCATTATTATTGTTTAAAGAAATTCTGATTAGAGAGTATATCCTTGATTACACTATTAATCATCATAAATTGAGAGTTCAGACAGATTTAATGTGTTTAGATGGGGTGATTATTACTAAGTAAGTATTACTTATATATAGTAATTTTATTTGTTTTTTTTAACCGCCGAGTAAAGGAAGAGCGGAACTTTTCAATACAAGCATTGTATAATATGTTTAAAGGAACCACCTTGTCTCTAAAACCACAAATGCAAAAAAAAACAAATAAATATTTTTGTTATTTTCTCAGGTATGTGCGGTTGACCCACTCAGAAATGAACACAAAGTGTTCATTGACTGGATTATTTGCCTACTGAATGAGATGGCCGCGCAGGCGCAGTATAGATATTAATTACATAATAGAGCTATTTGTCAGCGGGTCTTGTGGGAGCCTTCCTTATGCGCTTTCGATTAATATTTACAAAAACAACAATTACTGGACTTCGCAATACATAATTCATACTTAGTAATCAATGTGCATGTGTAGGTATAAGTATGCTGAATCGGTTTAACCGCCGATGCATCGAAGATTTTAATACGAATCAATATAAAGATAAAGGTAAATTACGAAAGAAAAAAATAAAGTGATCTACTACAATCTAAGCAGGACTTGAACCTGCGACCTCTACGTTTCCGGCGTATTGCTCTCCCAACTGAGCTATTAGATCGTTACGTCAATCACACCAAATCTTTCATTCCATAATTCTTACGCTACTGGAGCGCCCTCTGCGTCATATGTGTTTGAAATGCTTATGCGCATTAGCCATACCCTAGGATGTGCGCTTTACAGCAAGTGTGAAGACTGCGAGAGAGATAATCTTTCGTAAAATTTACCTTTGTGTCAGTATTTGTAAAAATAAAAAATGTGGTATTTCCAAATAAAAGATAAAATCGATAAAACGATTCTATAACAATATAAAGATCCTATTTTTACCATCAAACCTCAATATCCCATTTGCTCTTAGTTTAAACCATCAACTCCACGATTTGGCTCTTGGTTGGCGTATTGAACAGCCATATCATACATATGGCAACACACAAATCTGTGATTGTGAAGTAACACGGATATTTCACTCGCAACTCACGGGTCGTTACAGCACGCGAATGTCCGCAGAGTGCCATACATTGTCCGCCCGGGGCGCGGACAAGGGTACGATTCAATTTCACCAAGTTATTTGAGGCAGTTGGTTGGGGGTGAGTCGTTACGACTGGCTGCAAACGCGTCTATTTAACCCGAACAAGGGCGGAACGCATAGAGTCGAGCACTTAGATGTACGCTGATGTGTGCGCAGGTTAATAGGGCAGTTCGCTGCACGTAATGATTTCTTCTTGGTGCAGGCAAGATACTATTGCTACCTTCTAAGTCAATCAAATCAGGTCTTGGCTGGTTTCTTAAACAGCCTTGTCATATAGCAACACGTATACATCTGTGATTGTGAAGTAGCACGGATATTTCACTCGCAACTCACGAGTCGTTATAGCAGGCGAATGTCCGCAGAGTGCTATACCGTGTCAGCCCGGGGCGCGGACGAGGGTACGATTCAATTCTACAAGTTCCGCGCCAAAGGGTTTGATGGCGCAGTTGGCTCAGTGGCCTGCCTACTGAGCTGTGGGTCCTGGGTTCAAATTCCGGCAGGCACGGGTGCGTGATGAACTCGAATATCCGTGCCTGGGTGATGGATGTACTATGTATTTAAGTTTATCATTAACACAAGTACCTATGTATATAGTTGTCTACTTAGTCCCCATATCACAAACCTTCTTTAGCTTAATTTGGGAGTAGGCCGATTTGTGTGAAGTTATTGTATTAAGCAGTTTACACTTACGTGAAATTGTCAGGGACGGTTCGACATGTTACGAACTCGTACGGAGCTCTTAATCAGGGACTACTACCCTTACAGCGGCCCAGTAACTTCAATCGTCTATCAAAGAATCAGTGACGTAGGGTGCTGTGTCTATCGGATAGAGTCTATTCGTCAGAAGGCTCTTAGTTATGGAAGGGTCAGATTTAGCTACTTAAAGTTTTCAGAAAGTCTCATTTACTGTAGGTTGGATCCCCTTGTTAGTCATAATTATTGGGAGTCATAATCGTAATGCCTATGCCTTATTAACCTTATAAAACAATAACTCAACAGAATATTTTTAAAGCTTGTCCTGAAGTTAGGTTTGTTTTATGACAACTGTGTTCTGTTAATCACAAACAAGAGATAAAGCTTAAGCATACAAAACCTGGCTAGTTGTTTTGTATTATTACTTTGATTTCGATTCCTATAGGAACATAATCCCACCTGGTGTATTATTACAATTAGTGTAAAGTGTGCTTGTATATAATCCAATCCTATAGCAGTCTGCTACCTCGTTTATTGTGAGCGTTATCGGGAAAATACCTACGTTGTATTTTCCTAACAAAAAGCATTACACCTCAATTTTATTTGTTTCCACAAAAAGCGAAACAGCCCATAATATTTATTTGGAATCTTATTGTGATTTCTATAGAGCGCGGTAACGGGATTACCCGTCGGGGTTTCTATTGTGCGACGGAAACATACGGCGAGGAAATCTTAGCTTGCACGCTGAAAATCTACTTCTTTCAAGAAATTTTACAAACCGAAAGTATTTACGTTTTCCTTTTCCCCAACTCCGTCAGGTGGAGAGTTTGTTTAATTGCGAGTATGTATATGTGTCGGATGCAATTTAATGCATTTGTAAAAGTCATTAAAGCAACCGAGTGAGTTTCACAAGATAGACACCGGCCCAGAATAAACAAGAGCATGTCGGGCCACGCTCAGTGTACGATTTCGTAGTTGCCCATCCTTCACAATAGACGAAAATTACGAGAAAGATTTCAAGCTCTATAAAAAGGTCGTAAACGTCGAAGTAACTGTAATTACTTATTACCTTCTGGAAGTTATCGATTATACGCGCCAGATTGAGCGAAATGTTTTAATGTAGTATGGCACGTTAACCAATATGTGTAACGTTCGAAGTGTAGGGACACCGCGCGGCACTTACCTACGTCATTTTAAAGAAAATTATGATTTTTTGCGATGACTCAAAAACGGCTCGACCGATTTTATTCAATATAGTTTTTATTGAAAGTACTTATAAGGCCTCATTTTCATGAATTTTCCCATGATTTTTTGACCCGTGGTTGAAAAGCTAGAGGGGGGGACACAATTTTTTTTATTTTCGGAGCGAATATTTACAAAACCGCTGACTTTATCAAAAAATAATGTTCGAAGACCCCTATTATTTTTAAAAGACCTATTCAACGACACCCCACACACTAGTGTTGGAACGAAAAAAGTAACCCCCACTTTAGGTGTACGGGAGGTACCCGAATTTTTTTTTTTTCTTTAGTTTTTATTTTACCGTTTTGTCGGCGTGACACATACACATACCTACTCATACCAAATTTCAGCTTTCTAGTACCAATCATCACGGAGCTAAGCCGCGGAAGGACAGACAGACAGACGGACACGGCGACACAATAAGGGCTCCTAGTTGACTACGGAACCCTAATAAAAAATGGGATGAACAGGGTGCATTCCGCGAAAAATGGCAGTACCACACCTACAATATGATTTAATCGGTCCTGAATATACTTCTATGTGCCTCCCTCCACGCTGGAGGCTGGTTCTGCGGGGGACGATCTCGGATGGAGGGTTAGTTGGTTATTTACCGCCAAAGCGAGCGACACGAGCATAAAGTGTACCATTTGCATTAAAATAACTGCTGCAGATCCATTTCACACAAGAGTGTTTTCAGGACCAAATTCACTATCTTTACCAAAGGGTGCCGTTTGCTTCATCATAACAACACGGTTAAAATACACGGTTTGCGTCATAGTAACTGCCGCGCTCCTGTACTGAACGCACATCCGTATATTTCCACTTCAAGGGCCTGTCCCTCCGAGTGAGATGTTCTCGTTGCTTGCCACCAAAGGTTAAAATGCACGGTTTGCGTCATAATAACTGCCGCGAGCCCGTACTGTACGCACATCCGTGTATTTCCACTTCGAGAGCCCGTCCCTCCGAGGGAGATGTTCTCGTTACTCGCCACCAAAGGGCACGGATGATGGGAAATTGCGCACCAATCATTTCCCGATACGCAGTACACACTTCACTTTGCTTTGGTTTGCCGTGATTTGTTTTTAAATATTATACTTTGCAAACTGGATTAGCTGTCTTAAACACTTTGTTAATGATGTCTGTTAAAAATAAACAGTAAACGCCTATTTACACTTGCAAGAGTGCAAAGCATTTCAACTTTACCAAAGACTCTGACATAAATATGGCTAAGATACGGAACTGGCAGCCAACCTTCACTAGAGGCACTATAAGAGGAAGATATCGGTTAGGAAACACAAAAAGGGTTTTTCATTTTCTGCGTTCGATAGAAACGCCTTTATTTCATACTCATTACACATTCGGAATGTTATTGTAACTATACTACTAACTCTTGTCGTCACGCTCTTTACGGTACAAGTACAAGTTGTATTCATGTTTATCTTTATGAGAATTATTAATAACGAATGTAGAAGAAGCCTGGTAATTCACGAGGTGACGATATTGACCTAATGATGGACTGTTAATGAATTAGTGAATGTATGAAATATACCTAGTTCACTGACCTGAGTCCTTAGGTAGCGTTACTGTTTCTGTACTCGAGGCCCGCCGACGAAGCATCCTTATGCTTTAAGTACTGAAGCTGAGCTGATGCATGAGGGTTCTGAGCTGAGGTATTACTCTTCTACACTGATGGTCTGAGGCTGAGTCATAACGCTTCTTACTGATGATCTGAGATGTCTGAGGCTGAGTCATAACGCTTCTTACTGAGGATCTGAGATGTCTGAGGCTGAATCATAACGCTTCTTACTGAGGATCTGAGATGTCTGAGCTGAGTCATAACGCTTCTTACTGATGATCTGAAATGTCTGAGCTGTCCCGCCTACCACTGGCGGTGGCTATCACCTTTCCTATTTTATCAACCAAATACTAGGTAACTGATTTGTGTAAGTGATCTAAGAAACTCTTTTTATGACTGAATTGCTGGTATTACTACAACTGATTCATTAATCCCGACTAGCCACCGTCAACCCTGTCCTCGTCCCTAGTTCGCTCTACCCACCATCTTTCTGTTGTCATAGTAACGTCACTTACGTAGATGCTAGTGCCATCTGCGAGAAGCGCTGGCCTTTACATTTACGTTCGCGAGAGTTCGCGACAACTCTACTAAGTTAGTTTCTAATGACTTGGCTAACAACACGGTTTTTACAGGAACTTTTTGTTTCAAAATAAATAGCACAAAGCCACTGACAATAGTGACAATCACGGTAAAGGTAGAACGGCAGCCATAATAACGAAGGTCCCTATTTCACAGCCGTTAAACCCGAGCCCTTCGACCCTTCCTCTGCGGCTCTGATGGCTAGTTTCGGTTCCTTAGGGCTATAAACCCAAATAGGGTGCGGAGATTTTTTGCAACGATCATGCTTGTGACCTCCATTTGTTTTTTTAAGCCCGAGTGCAAGAATTTAATAAATGATAATGTATGAAAGGGAATATGTTCGGTCAACTTATTCGACTTCATGCTTTTTAGGGTTCCGTAGTCAACTAGGAACCATTATAGTTTCGCCATGTCCGTCTGTCCGTCTGTCCGTCCGCGGCTTAGCTCCGGGATCGTAAGTACTAGAAAGCCGAAATTTGGTACGAGTATGTGTATGTATCACGCCGACAAAACGGTAAAATAAGAAATAAAAATTACCTCAACATCGTCAAGTATAAGTTCAGGGCGGAACAGTTAGACCACACTTAAGCTCCAAACAAATGAGTTAGAGACGTCATGTCATACAGGAAAATCAAGGAGGTGATGGCTATGGATTGGGTCGTCTAATACCCATAGTACAAGCTTTGCTTAGTTTGGGACTAGGTCAATTTGTGTATGATTTATTTATATTTTTATAATGTCAATAATTTTACCAAAATAACTTATTTGCGGTGTGAATTTCTAAAATTAAGAGTTATAAACACTCTCTTTGCTCATCTTTGAGGTTCACAGCTATCGGAGTGTGTCTGAGTATTAGTGAAGTACATAGTTCGTTCTAAGGTGAGGCGTGTTAAAAATCTTGACTGTAGGTATATACCTATGTAAGTACCTACAGTACAGTTGCATACAGGCAAGATTTTTACAATCACGTAACTTATAAAGACTAGAAACACACACCTCAGCTATTTCCGATCCACACTAATAATAGAACGTTATTTGTGAATTTTTCCAACCAGAAGGAGTTAGCTATGTTTAACCGTGTAGCAACCGGTCAACCCGCCGATATTGTGGAGCACAAACACGGCCAGTTTGCTCGGACCCCAATATCGAGACCGCGGATCGCCGTCTGTTTGTCACATAACCGCTGGCTTGTTTTTGTTTGTCGAAATTGGTCCACGAGATACTCGGTTCTCGTAAAGGATATTTCGATGTGGACGAACTAAATTTTCGGTTTCAATCGAGATATCTGATTGAAATTCTGGACAGCCCCGTGTCGATTTTTGACCGAAAAGACTGTCGCGAATTTATGCAATTCCGAGATTGCGATTTGAGAGAGTGTAAAAGGTTAAACAGAAGACCTGGTGAGTGCTTATGTTTAATAATAACTGGAGGAATACGTTGCGAGGTTAAGTAGGTAAGGTAGGTAGTAAACGGGAAGGTTTATTGGGGATGGTAGTAGGACCTCGAAGGACCGGCGGATCCCACAGATTACTGTAAGAGTAGAGAAACCATGGTGGCGTTGAGTCTGATCACCTCATAACATAACACCATAACAAATGGTTCTCGATCAGAATCATGGGCCCTCTGCGGCTCTCACTGACTGTATTTAGAAAGCTCCTGGGAGCTATGAACCTCTCAACATAAGTCTCTCAAGTCTTGTCGCATATGTATGAAGTAAGCTTACACTTAAATGAGTACAGGTTTAGTGACATCTTTTATTTCCCATATTGTATCATAAATGGCGACACAGACTTAAATCTAGGGTTGGTTAGCAATTTACTTCTGTAAGTAACTACGATGTGTTTTTTTAATCTTTATTTAAAGAGCTTAGTCACTGAAGCGACTATGACACTCTGTTAGTATACATACAATTCTCCTGTTTAAACAATTTAGTACAAAAGTAAGCGCCAACCACTTCAAAAAAAGTCCCATTCAACACTTCCCTTCTCACATCTTCATTCCGGGCATATTCCATAATAATGTGTTAAAAACATAATTCGTTGATACAGCAACAAACTGTTCTTGCCTGGCAGAAGACAGTTAAATTATAATTATCCGGAAAGACATAACACGGAAGTGCATACCATATCTCATCGGTTTGCTTCATGGGAAGACATATAGATGGTATAGGTACTAGCTAGAGTTTAGTCCACGGGAGTAAAAACTACCCAAAATATTTCGTTATTACGCTGTGTTTTGGATAACAATAACGTCCTATGAAACGCGTCATTTTTTTTTAAATTATAAATATAGATTTTCTCAATAGCCAAATTAGAAATAGGCCACGAGTATTAGAAATAGGGTTAAGTCGGGTTTGTAAGAAAGCAATTAAGTAGTAGCCAGCTACTCTTATTAACTTATTATATTGGTGTCTTAAGTGGGTGGGGTAAACTAAATGCAAACTTGGTCAGTTATTTCCTTCCTCTCCCGACACGAAAGGTAAATTCATTTTTGTATAAACCGTTATATAATATTTTGTATTTACTTGTACTCTAGATCCTCTTTGTACCATCAGAATTCTAATTTGCACCCACTTCTAGTATCTCTGTTTGGCCTTATGGTTGACTGGTAGAGAATATTATTTGGCATTTAGTCCGCCTTTTTTACTGACTTGTTTTGTGCAATAAAGTTTAAATAAATAAATAAATAAAGACAGACACAGACGTCATTTAATCGCCATAACGTACAGGAAAATTTTCACTTATGTTTAAAAGCTAGCAGCTCTCTTTGCATCTATCCTTTCACTAGAATCTTCGCCTAGATTCAGTCGCAAAGAACTCGAGCACACTATTTTATGATTATGAGACTCAGATGCAGAATATTAAATGTCGTCTAGTTGATTTTGCTGTTAAAGGGACTCTGAAATGTAATTAGTAGCTGGTCTTATTGAGGCGGTATCGCAGCCGCTCAGGCACAGGTGCCGCCTGATTGATCGCGCCTAATGCCTCATGTCGACCAACTGACCCCGAGCCCCCATGTGCAATTTAGCGAAATATATACCGGGTGTGGCCTGTAATAGGAGCAATAAATTAAAACATAGATTCCACTCTTCAAACTGAACAACATTTGTTCAGCGACTTAAAAAAAAAGTCAGTTTTCAGAATTGTATTATTTCAAACAAATTAAATAGTATTTTCAATGTACATCGTCCAACATTGACATTCCCTGAGCACTGACATAGCTGTCACTCTACTAATATCGGACATTTCGCAATACATTGCTTCTTTGTCTAAACATTATTCTACAAAATACCATTTAATACACGTTATTTTCAGAAGTTGCTTAACAAATGTTGATCAGTTTCAAGGGAAGAATCTATGTTTTAATTTATTGCTCCTATTACAGGCCACACCCAGTATAAACTAGCTGCGCAGTGTTACTAAATTTTCGAGATTAAAAGTATGTGTTAATCCAGGGCGTTAGCTACCTTCATACTAAAATGTATCAAAATTGGTCCAGCCGTTTGAGCGTGAAGAAGTAACAAACATATACATAAACACACTCACGGGCTTTTTAGAATCGTGTCAGTGAGCAATTCAAAGAAAAGTAGTCGGCAATTAAAATTTCGACACACAGGTGTCAAAGCATAAAGAAAAATTCGTCAGGTCTACCTGGAGCTACGGTCGCGAAGTGGTTAACGCGCTGGATCGGTAATCCAGAGGTGCCGGGTTCGACTCCCGGTCTCTTGCACCAGATAGCTCCTTTTTAATTTTTTCTTTAAGCTTTGATCTTTGTATTAATGGTATAATTAAAACTTGACTCAAAAATGAATTTTTTGACAGAATCTTATTTACATTTCCTACATTTTGCCTCTATGATCTATCGTGACAATGGAACAAATTTTGTAGGGGCAAACAAGGAATTCAATAGTTAAATGTTAAAAGTTATTGAGTTGTACCTGACCAACGAAAGGAAAGAGGAATCAATTATTGTTTAACTGTGTGATGAGAGATTGATGTTTAGTCAGTCGACGATATCTTCACATATAATATTTTTATTAGGCTGATCTAAATTCAGTAGCATATAATCTACTGAATTTCCATGTGCGATAACAAGACGCTAAGCTTATTCTGAAACAAAGTGAGTTATAATTGAGGCGGTATCGCCGTGGCTCAGGCACAGGTGTTGCCTGATTGATTACGTCAATACCTCGCATACGGAACCCGAGCCTGTGCTTTACCAGTGATGCTGTACGTGTTCCGTGTATGTGTAGTAGGAAGGCCTGGGTCGCCCCTTTCGAAGCTCGCTGTCGCGTCGAGGTCTTTAAGTCGGAGACAATCATAGCTTTTCACAGTTGACAGGGTGTCGCCGTTGATAGATACGTCAACGAGGACATCATCGTCATGTATCCCGTCTACATTATACACTGCGAAGGCTGAAGAGATCTTACAATACGTAAGGGTGAATCTATGTGTAAGAATCAAACTTGTTATATTAAATATACCACCATTGCGTAATGAAGATTGATCGAAGTCCGGTATCATCTTGAGGGTAACAAAGTTGGACTCTCGCCATGCGGTGAGTTTTAATTCCCTCGTGCTGAGAGTTCCGACACATCGAACTCGTGCAACACATCGTTGTTAATGTGACTTAGGTTAGTTGCCTATATCTTTATTATTTTGTATTAGACATGTATAAAGTTAAGGTATGTATCTATGGGCCACAATCGCCTGAGTATAAATGATTACAATTTCCAATTTAAATTTTTATAGATAACACGCAATTTACCCACAGGCCACCACAAAAAGTTATCTTTACTTCTCCGCCACCATGACCGATCCTGTGCCGCCCACATTGAGTGAGTTCCAGCGATCATCAACGGGGCATCAGTCTACCTTGTCCCCCACAAGGTCTTTCGCGCTGCGTCTTTCAAAGCATGGTCATCACCCAAGAAGTTTTGGCCCAGTCTGTTCCACAAGCATAGTCCCCTCCTCGTTGCCACTTCAATTTTGGAATGATTTGAGCTAAATCGGTTATTCTTATAATTTTGAATGGTTTATTAGTAACTGGATTTGTCAAAAACACACTTTCGCTTTTTGATTTCTTTTTTTAATTTGCTATCAATTCAGATTGATACCTGATATCACGCTATAAATATTATGTACTTTTAAAAATAAAGCTGCCTCCATAAACTGCAAAAATCGAATGCAACTTTTCAAAAAGAGAACCCATCTTTACGGCGCACCGTACGCTATTGTTTTCCCGCGTCTTTTGTCATTGACTTTAACCGTTGTATCCTGGCCCCCACCTTTACATGCCCCAGCTCTTTGTCTGTGGGATTAATTAAAGGTAAAAGGGGGGTGGGAGGTCAACTTACAGTGGCTTTTGTCAGGTACTTCAAGCGCCCTCTAGTGAAGTTGAGAGCACGTTTGTAACCGTGCCCTGAGATGTTTCCGATAAAGCCTAGGTCTTTGTGAGATAATTTTCATTAGAAAAATGCAGGTTTAGCTTTTAAAATGTTGAGAACGTTTATGACTTTAAGAGTCCGCAGCAAGCTCGATTCTTCATACAAACGTAGTTACGTCCTTATTTTAATATAACATGTCACATTATCATGAAATTCTCTAATTATAATGAGATAAGATATATCTAGGGCTAAAACTAGTTTATGACTCTTGAAATGTTAATAGAAAGAAAATAGAGCGAGTACAAGTTTTGCATTTTTAGACCCCAGAAAGTTGTTCAGTTTGGCGGCATACTACGACCAAAATATAGTTTAGATTGAAGTCAAAACCTATTTCCGGTGTCGATTAAACTATGCAGTTTGATAAGAAAAAAGATTTATCAAAATTGATCTCGTAGTTTTAAAATGAGAGCGTAACTACGAAAACCTTAAAATAAATTACAAAAAATTGTTGCGAAACTGCAGCGAATTACTCTAGCGCGGGGAACGGTCCGGGGGGGCGGCGATAAGCACCGCCCTTATCATAGCTACTCCTAGCCAGCCTCGCGCAACTCTCAAGGTAAAAAACGAACGACAACGGCTATATGAAACGGGGGTGAATTTTTACCTATCTAAGTTTGAAAGAACGTTGAAACCTACAAAGCATTAGATAATTGGCGACAATCGAATTTAGGCGGGTTGTACTTCAGCCGCCATTTTTGTCCGCCATGCCATATTAGTTGACGTTTCTCTTTTGTTGTGTTGTCTGGTTTTGTCAAGGTTCTGCGATCTTTTCAAATAATTCAAATTTCACAAATAATCTAATAATTTGCATTCTTTGGGTGTAGTGGTCGTCTAGAAGGTACACAAGACAATCACAATTGCAAAAATGAGTGGATTGAAAAGGAAAAAGGGCGAAATATGCAGAATGAAAACGTGTCGAATGGACGGTCAAAAAAGACTATTCATGGCAAGATTTCCACCGGACGAAGATCGGTAAGTAAAAAATATAATTAATTACTGCGTGTTATAACCATGTTAATCGTAAGTTTCATTGAAAACTTGGTATTTCGGGTAAAATAATACATACCCTTATACGTATGTAAACAATAGTGCTGTATGTAAGTTTTATCGATAATTTTCAATTGAAGTGAAAAATACCTGGGTAAATACGGAATATCTTTCTTCAAGCAAAAGCCACTACTTTTTATGCCAGTTTGAGTTAGATTATGGTCACAGAAATATTTTACGAAAAATCTTCAATGGACTATGAATGGTACGGTTTCATCTGGACAGATTCATTTTACTCTGTAATTTTCTGTTTACCCTGTATTATTTGTGTTGCAGAACTTCCAACCTGGAGCACAGACTGGAGTGATGAAACGGCTTTTTTCGTCTATGTTTATCAGCAAGCCAAGCAAAGTTTGAACGAAATAAAATTATTTGCACACTTTTGTTTTTTTTTATGAAGTCAGTAACCTAAAGTAAACCAAATGTTTACATTGAAGCGAAATATTTAATGATTTAAATTACCGGAAAGCCGTTGGAGACGCGGGTGCGAATGCGAACCCCGCCTGAACCATTTTTTTTAAATACCGATATCGATATCGATAATTCGATAATTTGTGTAACATGTGACATCCCTATTTTGTTCTTGATGTTGGCATTATGTCATGAGTTGACACTGACACTGATATTGTTTGCGGCTTCATATTGGCAGTATGTTTCGTATGGCACTCCCGTCTCTTAAAACGTAGTGATTACATACTCTTTGCTCCTAGCGCGCTCTCGCTTTACTGCTAGCGCCCTGTCTTCCTCTAGGTGAAACAACAACATTTTAAAGCGTAAGCGCGCGATCTCAACGCGGAGTTGAGCGGACCTTGCTGCGGACTCTTAATATGTCCATATAGCATTCCATACGTCTATGACATGTAAAGTGTAAGTAGCGCTTAATACTTTCACGGACAGTAGTTACGTCTACAAACGTAAATTAGGGGGGCTTAATACGGCACCACGTTTTTGGATGGCGACTTTTATCTTCACTTAACTGCCGCTCCATCTACAGCCAAACATTTCTCATAGTTTTAATATAATGCTTGAATGAAGGCAAATGCCTTGTGACTTTTTGGCTAGAACTTTCTTGTACGAGTTTAGTCTTTCCCGCAGCACGCAATTTAAAAAAAGGTTCTTTAATATCCTTGAAATAAGAATATTCTTTTCATATTCAGTCTATTCCTATTATTTTGTGCAAAATATCTTCAATGTTTTTATATTGTACCTACCATTGATAAAAAGGTGGATACACATCAACATATAAATAATGAGACATTAATGTTTGTTCAGTTAGGTGTAGGTGTATACTCTTGAATAGATGCAGATAAATAAACTAAGTAATTCTGGTTTCTCTCTTATTAGTCTTATTACTTTCGGGAGATAATCTTGGAACTGTACAACAACATGTCGCCGCAGCTTCGTTGTCGCAGTAAACAGCATCTGTGACTTCATTAGCTGTGTTTGGGCGAAAAAGGACATTGTCAAGGTGTGGGGTAGGCACAAAGTGAAAAAGAGGCCAAGTGTAGGCTAGTCGACACCGATAAATATAAATAAAATAAATAAAATTGGGCAAGTGCGAGTCCAACTCGCGCATGAAGGGTTCCGTACCATAAAACAAGTTTGTTGTATGGGAGCCCGCCTTAAATTTTTATTTTATTTTTAGTATTTTTTGTTATAGCGGCAATAGAAATAGGTACATCATCTGTGAAAATTTCAACTGTCTAGCTATCACCGTTCTTGAGATACAGCCTGGTGACAGACGGACGGACTGACGGACGGACAGCGAAGTCTCAGTAATAGGGTCCCGTTTTTACCCTTTGGGTACGGAACCGTAATTAAGGGACAATCTTACACAAGTACCTAATCATCATCAAGTAGTCATCTTAAGTCCTGGAGTGGCGACCACGTATAGGAAAGCGCAGCGTGGGTCGGCACCCGACTAGACGGAGGGATGACCTCGTTAGAGTAGCGGGAAATCAATGGAAGCGGTCTGCACGGGATCGCACTTTGTGGCGAGTTAATGGGGGAGGCCTATGTTCAGCAGTGGACGTCTGTGGCTGATAGATAGATAGATAGAATCTTACACAAATCGACCTAGTCCTAAGATAAGCAAAGCTTGTACTATGGGTACTAGACGACGATATACACAATATATAAATACATATGGATAACATCCATGACCCAGGAACAAATATTCGAGTTCATCACACAAATATTTGCAGGCCTGCCGGCTCAGTAGGCAGGCACTACATACCTACTGCGACAACCGCGTCGTCAAACATGGACATGCTAGACAAAAAGTGCTTCAAAAAGCGGTCTCCAAAGCCTTTATTTCATGTAATCTTCATTACTGTCCAATAGCTCAGTGGTTAGAGCACTACTCCGGTATAGTAGAGGTCGTGACTTCGATCCTCACTTAGACTACAGTGGATTGCATAATTCGTTAGGTATACAAATAAGAAATGTGGTGGTTTCTACAAAAATTAAGACTCAACATAATTATGATTTTGTTCAATACCTATGTCGTCAAAACAATTGAAGATAGAAGGTAGACAACAAAATATAATCATACTTAATATTAACACATAGTAAGGTTTTTATATTTCGTTCATAAAGTAAAATAATAAAAATAAAGAGGTTAACAAGTGTCGCTTATGGCTGTCGTCGTTTTAAAATATTGGCAGAGGAGAACGCGAGTAGGTACTCGTAGTTCATTGGTTTTACATTGTTATTTTCTCAGAACTTGGCTTGATACACTACCGTGTTGGAAACACGTGCTAAGGAAATAAGGGCTTTCATTTAATTAAATTCTGTGAAAACATACGTTATCAAACGTGACAATTGTTGTAGGAAATATTTTCCTTACAGATGAAATCAGCTATGTTTTTTGGACAAAGTGTAATACTGAATTTTCTATTTCATTTTGGAACTATTAATTATTTCTGAATTTAAACTGACCTATGCCTTAATTTGGTACAGTTAGCATCAAAAGTAACTAAAAATTTTAGTATGTGATTTGAAATAAGCCAGTGCACTATCTTTGTACCCTCGTTTCAGTTGCCATTTGCGACTTGGACTCCCCTTTTTGGTTACCATCAGGCGAAGTGGAGCCACTATGTTGTGCCAATAAAAAAACAAATGAATATTTTTACTTGACGATAAAAGCGTCATGTCAGCGACTTCGAACTAACTGCGAACGTAGTTTAGTGGTTCCAATGCAGCTACGTAATAAACTAACATTTCACCTCGAAATTTCATCCCGCCGACATTAATGAATGAGCTAAGCTCGTAAATCGCGGTAGTGATAGTAATGAGGAGGGTTAACGAGAAAATGCAATTATTCGGAGTAGACAAACATGCAGCGGATCTGAGTCAGCCGGAGGGTTAATCTAGCCGGTACTACGGGAACTCGAAAGGAAGACGTCAGTTTGCCACAATCTGTGCCAGTGCAGTGTCGGTACTTTACCAGGAGGAAACCCAGAGCTTTACGTTCACCACCATCAGCCGCTAGACGTCTACTGCTGGACAAAGGCTTCCACCAAAGTTTTCCACGATAATAGGTATTGTGTCACTCTTCTAATTTCTGCCCGCGATCCTAACCAGGTCGTCGGTTCACCTTGTTGGGGGCCTGCGTTGCGTCTTCCGGTATGCGGTCGACACTCAAGAGTCTTTCTGTCCCAACCAACATCAGTTTTACTTTAGTTTGGGAACTACCTGAGCTATATCTACAACCTTAGTTCTCTTGTGTATCTGTATCTCATCATTTCGGATTCGATCCTGCACGAAAACTTGAATCATAGCTCCATTGCCCTTTATGTAACTTTGAGCCTTCTTATGAGGCCCATTGTGAGCGACCACGTTTCAGTGCCGTATAGGTCATCACTGGCAACACACATTAAAAACCTTCGACCTCTTTTTCTAAATTCGGCCTACCCAACTGTGAGCTTGTCGTTCTAGACTACAGATAGGTCTCTGAGCATGGTAGCGCGTATTTACAATAAACTGCTAGAAAAAAATAGGGCTTCATCAACTGAGCAGGGTTTACCCATAAAAAAAAATTATTAATCACTAATCAAATCTTGGAAGTAAATTTTAACGAACTTCTAATTATTTTATCGAAATGAAACTTCGTACGTATAATGTAGTTCACATGATAATAACACATACACAACCCGCACACACACTAAACACTACACATGGGATATTCAAAACTGATTTGCATATATTATTTTTACTTTCATCTAAAACTTACCATTACTCTAGAAATTCAAACACCGTAGGGTCACACTCGATGTAGTAACGTGTTTCTTGACCCCACGAGACAGGCGTTGCCTAGTGTAAAGGTCACAGGTAAAACTGTCATAGTTAATATTATTATGATATTTGTTTATAAAATGATGTGTCTTTTTTCGTATATTATATTCTATCATTATCATTAACCCTAGAATAATACTAAACCATATAAAAACTGATAGTTTTTTTGTATGTACCACTGCACCTACTACCTACGAACGCCAATAGCACAAACCAGATAGGTACAGAAATCAATCTACATACAAGCGCGCTCGAGCAAACGCACACATAGACATTGCTCACGGACACGATATCTCGGACCAGGGGGGGTATTCGACCAATTTTAGAGATATAATGGAGATCTCTCCTTTTCATCGCCATCCGTCACTTTTGACGTGTGCCTACTTGACAAGTGGCGATATCCCCAGAACATCGCAACTTCGTTAATTTGGACGCACAAAATTTTCGTTTCCTTTGTATGTGACGGCATAAATAACAGGCGCATACTCTAAATTGACCGCGTAGTACGTGAAATTAGTCCGTTACGTTTCGTTCAAAACAGAAATTTATATACATGAATAACATTTTTGACAATCATTATCGCCTTCGTATTTCCAAAACTGAGATTAGATATGTCACATGTGTCATTAAAACGTGATGAGCTTCATCATCGCGTTTTAATGACAGTTCAAAGGCGAGATCACGGAGAGATGACTGTTATCTAACGGTGATCTGACGTTTGGCGATCGACACTCGAATTAGGCCCCAGTTCAGACCAGTGTGAGCGCGAGTGCCATCTGCTTGACGTGTCCGTGAGCAAGTCTATGTGTGCGTTTGCTCGAGCGCGCTTGTATGTAGATTGATTTCCTTACCTATCTGTTTTGTGCTAATACTCGTAGTAGCGTCGGGTTGGGGTCGACACGTCGAGTCGACGGCGCGCTACGTGCCACACCACTGAATTACGTGCAGATACGAATTCATCGCCCTTAGAGCCTTCATTGCCTATTATAAGGAATATACTCATAGCTGTCTGAGCTCTCTTGTCAATTATGAGTGAACTGAAAAGGTTGTCGTAATTATTTAATTTGTCATATTTTGTTGTCCGGCGGAACAAGCTGAAATTAATACGAAATACTGCTACTCCTTGGAGCCTATAAAAAATCAAACTTCTCAGTCAATGCAATCATAAGATACGAGCGTTTATGATGCATTTGTTAACGCTGGGAAGGGAATCAAAACCTATAAGTAAATCCCGTTAACCTCTAGAATCATGACATTTGGCAAGAAGCCACTAAATTTGTCGTTACATTACATTAAATATGTATTTTTTGTGATTACAAACGTATTTGCAGTCTTTAAACTAACCACGACCTGTGTCGATGTTTTGGGACAACAGTTTTCCAACGGCAAGGTTAAGTTTGTCACTCAGTACAATTTATTTATTTTCTCGTTAGAGCAATAAAAGTGCTCTCATAGTTTGTACGGAACCCTCGGTGCGCAAGTTCGACTTGCACTGGACCCGCTTTTTTGGGAAGTTCTCTGTCTAGAGTCTTTTCCAAAAATTAAAAGACACTTCCAATGTTGGAAAATGTTCAATACGTTGAGAATTTATATCAAAATATTATACGGAAATTCCTATTATTTCGTCCCATCCCATCTAAACCTGACCCTTAAAGTTGCATATTTTTATTTTACTGCACAGCGTCTTGAATACGTAGCTTGCAGAATCTCCCAAAACTTCATCTGAATTATTTCACCGTAAAAGCCACCTTTCATGAATATCATACAGCCAGCCGCCCTCAAAAAATCTCATTACCCTCAACTCAACATAATTAAAACAGTTCCCATTCGTATCTCATTAAATTTCCAGACAACGTACAAAAAATAAATTGTTTTTTTTTACTCCCTTTGTCTATTATGACAAGTCATTATGGAATAATTGGCTGAAAATGGATTGAAAACGTTTACCCGAGTTGGGGGAGATTGCAATAAGCTGGTAACACTAACTGAGGGGTCCAGAGTGGCTGAAAACATAAAACCATAATTATAACCACATTTCAAACGAGAGAAAGTTATTTTTGCATTTATTGGTAGGCAGAGTAGTGTAGTGGACATTTAAGTTAAACAATTTAATTATTACTATCGAATTTTATTTAAACTTGACAATGTGTACATTGACACTTTTTTGTTCTTGTGATTTAAATACCGCGTACCAGAGGATGCGTCGTGGAAATGCCATAACAATATGGACCTACGATTTGGTAAGGTCATAACGCTCTTTTTTGCCCAGCTATCCCGTATACTTCATGCTGAAAACTTTGATAAAAGCAGCAAGACCACAATTCAAAATCAAGGTGCTTACTCTCCAATTAATTCCTCATTGGTTAAAGCAAGTCTATACACGATATCGGTAACGCAGCCGTAATTAACTGCTCGGTCGGACGAGACAGTCTTGCAGCAATTAGCCAACTTTCCCCATTTGCATGTTATGGGGAAACTTCCCGAGGCGGGCAACCCCGGCCCGAGGAAGAATTCCAAATTTGAATGAAAATTCTTTTTTAATTTAATCCCCACGCGTCGCGGAAGTGTGATGGCGTCGGGTTTTTTAACGTGCACGCTTTGTTGTCGTTATTAAAAGAAGTTTAAGTTTGACTATGGTTTTATGGAAAATGTTTCAGCAAAATGTTTGTTTAACGATTAAAAAAGTTGAATGTCGTATGTACTCAAGTCGCTAGAAGCCGATGATGCGGGATTTTTGAGCAGTGATTAAACATGTGGCACACCATGACACCAGTGTGGTTGAACATACTGGCGTGACGGCAGTATTTTTTTTTATAGAGATATTTTAATTATTTTGTACGTTTATCAGTGCCATCGAGGTAGGGCAATAAGGAATATGCGCTTGAAACAGATATGAGTAATATTATGTTTTTAATTAAAACGATTTAAACGGATTATATCGCGTATATTAAGGTAAAGTTGACTCGAGGCAGTCAACCTTTGACAACGGTAACAGGAAAGTTACCGAAACGTCAGGGAGGCTCAAATAACTAATATACGCGATATAATCCGCTTAAATCGTTTTATTCAAATGTGTGTTCGCGGAAATCGAGGAAAATAATATTTCTTTTTTGAAATTATTTTTGTTCAGCTATTTGCCCTAGCTTTAATAGCTTAGCTGTAATATTCGATATCTACTCGGAACCGGATTGGATTTTGCGTCAGCGTTCTCAGTATAATCCAAATTCACTGTAAATCCTATTTCAAACGTAAACTTTAACCGTAAACCAGAAAGCTTAGTGAAATTAAGTCGTAGTTAAAATACCTAGTTTTGATATAAATTCGATCTTAATCCGCATACGTTACGTAAGCAGATTAAATACTTTACTCCATACTCTAAAACAGTTTATGTCCGCAGATTTCCCGTACATATCTATTACGGTTTTTAGTTACCTCCACGTTTTCAGCGTGTCTAAAAGAGATTATGTTCATGGGTTTGTAGGTGATATATGTCGTTTCGGTATTGAAAAGTTATCTGAGTGCGAATTACATTAAGGTAGGGGATTAATTCAGTATGCGGAAATATTTTGAGCCGATTACCTACGGTTTATTAATAGTGCACGTTTATTGCTTAGAAAGGTGCACTTAGTTTCAGACAAGGGGTGGTCATTTGGATACTAAATATTTGATTTATTTGTATTTAATGGACGATTCTGATGCACCTTAGAGCATGTCTCTATCTGGCTTAGTCTATGGAATCGAAGCTTTCTATTATTATTATTATGGATACTGATTGGAATGAGGTTTTCTTTATTTTATTATGGTTGGGTGATTTAATTGATTTAGTTTGACAATTCATTAATTTCGGTGGTCTTATAATTTATAGGTTAGATAATTATAAATTTCCAATTCATTTATTTTTTATATGATTTTACTAATATCAGCGTTGAATTTACAAGTAAGTATGTTGAATAGTCTTGTTGATTTTTCTAAGTTTTAAACAAAATGGAATAGGTATGTAATTCCTTCTTTTACGGGGTCTTTTATTAGATTGACTTTACCGTCCTGTTGATTCACTTTTAAAACTGGCTGTATACCTACGCGCTCAAGTCCCGATGATTTAAAAAGTTCGCACATAATAGGGTTGTCACCTGACTCCGCCACGGTCGACTGCCCTTCAATTTGGCGGCTTTTGGGTCCTTTTTCATACCAACTTTGATTGCGAAGGCTTAATTCGAATAGAACGGAGAGAGAATTTTAAGTAAAACGTTTTTATCTGTGGAATTCGTTTAGATGAGTACTGAAGCTTATTTCAGGGATGTTTACTCTTTTAAGTAGCTACGAAAAAGATTTACTTATATTCACTTATACAATTCTGCTAAATATTTTATCATTACTTATCGCACGAAAAATGACGAAAAGTCAAAGGCTTTGGATGTAAAAAGTGCTTTATTTTTTGATTAAGTTAAGATTGCTATTTAAGTCCATTATACAAGAGTTGGATTATGGCAAAGAGTAAGATATTATTGTTTTGTCTAAGTTTATATCATAAGGTGATAGATTCTGCTTCCCATCAGTTGCTCCTTATCTAATTATCTAAGTATACTAAAAGCAGTTACATTAGGTATAAGTCAACATATTTACAACACTGAAAAATCAAAATTTCGTAATAAGATTTGTTATAGCAGCTCTAGGTACAACCCTGAAATGCAGAACTCCAGCCAGCAAAAATTTGCACAGATAAAAAATAAGTATAAAAAAATCAGACTGCTACCTACTGCCATTATTAAATTCACTTCATCCAGGATTATGCAAATGCAAGATCTGGCTGAACGCGGAGCCTTGGTCTACAGATACGTGATATGAAACTTGAACGATTTTAATTTCCCATTGAAATTGCCTACTCTTGCATTTCTTATCTGTCTGGTTACTTTTTTTAAATGGTTGACTGAAGGGTGGCGGGAAAGTAAGTTTTATTACGTTAAAAATTAGAATATCGTAATTTTTTTACGGTATATTTTTAAGGTAGAAGAGATCGCTTTTTAGCGATAAGACCGCCTGTTGTCTACCGTTATTTTATAAATTGTATTTGTTTTGTTTCCTTTTGTAAACTTTTATTGGTGTGCAATAAAGTATTGCTGTATTGTATTGTTGTACTTATTTTTTATTTAAAGTTCTTTATTAATATTCTATTGATTTAATACCGCGATAAAAGTAAAAGCCTCTATTTTAACCTCTACATAAATCGTAGGTATAAGATCTCTTGCAGTTTTGCAGATAACTGGCACATTTGTCATTATTTTCCAACACAATTAATCTTACCATAAGCTGAATCAGTTATAAAAACGTTTGGGCTTCTCTCGATAGAATTAAATCCGAGGAGCAATAAAGGAAGAGCTTTAAAATATCTCCTTTCACTTGACGCCATAGTCAATATAGCGAAGTAAGAAGATATACGCGTTTGGAGCCGGCGGTCCCGGGTTCGAATCCCGGCCAGGGCAAATATTTGTGTGATGAACTCGAATATTTGTGCTTGGGTCATGGTTGTTCTAATGTATTTAAGTATATATTTATCTATATAAGTACGTATATCGTCGTCTAGTACCCATAACACAAGCCTTCTTGAGCTTAATTTGGGACTAGATCGATTTGTGTGAGGTTGTCCGATATTTATTTATTATTATTTATTTATTTATTTAGTTAAGTATTTAATCTTAACTGCACAAAAGAAAACTTTTGTACTAAACGCGGACTTAATGCAATGAGGAATTCTTTACCTCTCTAGGTAAAACAGAAAATTTGTAGGCGGTGCAACCAACTTACACATAAGCAACAACACATTATTGTGAGAGGAAGACCGTTCCTAATAATGCGAATCATTTGAATAGAGAAAGAATTGATCATGAAACCAATACGGTGAAGAGAAATTAAGCTAGATTGCTGGAAGAGCGAAAATGGCGAATTCGATATAGCAGAAGGTACTTGAGGTACCACCACCACCCCACAAACAAGGCTTTCGATAAAAAAAATGCTGCTGTTGCTGCAAAGAAACCAGCCGCCGTTTACAACTGCAGCAAGAGGAGACATCTCGTTGCGATAATGATGGCTTCATTTTAGGGAAGAAGAAAAATAAGCCACTTAGTCGCAACCAGAACCTCTAGCACAACTGTGACACGGGACCATTTTCGCGCGAGAATTATTACCTCTCTTTCTTCGCTGTGCTGTAAGAGAGTGACGAGCGATGCTATGTCGCACGACAAGAATCGCGATACGCAGTTGTGCTAACTAGACGAGCAGTGTGGCTCTGCAGTGACTGATGACGGTACGGAACTCTTCATGTACAGGTCAGTGCGTTTTTACTATCCCCATCTTGATTTATTGCAATTTTTTCTTGTTAAATCCTGGCACTGTCTTTCAAACTGGCGTACTGCTCTATATAAACTACGGCAGCGTCTTGGCAGGCTGCGCTAAACCCCTTCGATTCCGCCATGTTGCGAACCGGAAATAAGGAGATTTAACTTTATTCTACTTTTTAACCAATCTTGTTTACGGATTTATGGTGTCCCAGCTTCGCCGATATATCTTCTTGATTGAATCCGCTTTAGCTCGTAGTGGAAGTTTCCATTTAAATTGATATCTAAGTTAAATCGCGGGTACTTGTGTCTAGGAACGGATATTTATCATGAAACCGATAAATTTTTCCGCTACAGCAGAATATGCAGAAGCCAATAAGTGAAATAATATATTAAATGAATAAATAAACTAAAACGGCCACTTTAGGGTTAGTTTCTGGGGACAACTACAGAACGACAAATTAATAAACATTAACGGTGTTTTCGTACTGCCTAATGCCTTTTGTATTTACTGGAAATTTACTACCTGCTTTAGAAGATAAAAGAAAAGTATCGAGTGACGCTAGTTTCGGGCCATAATGCTTATTAGCTTATAAGCTTTAAAGTTATACATCTTCTCTATACACCGAATTTTAAAAATTATCCGAAATTTCAAACATAGAGAGTGAGTAGGGGTTTTGTACAGCGACGTTTTCCGAGTACACAACAGCGCGCTCGGTGAAGCGCCTTTTGAGCTTTTGGGACTCGGAAAACGCGGCCAAACAAACGCAGCCGAGCAAAGACGGGCCGAAAATGATTAGTCTGTGGCGATAATCTGCGTCCCTGGGATGTAGAGTCATGGATTCGGAAAACGTGGCTGTATAAAACACGGCCGAGGAAAAATGGTTTCGAAAACCCCGCCTGTACCTACCGAGCCTGTCTGGCCCGATATTTCACGACCAGTTTTTGCTATGTTTTGTACAGCTACGTTTTCCGAATCCATGACTCTAAATCCCAGGGACGCGGGTTATCGCCACAGACCAATCATTTTCGGCCCGTCTTTGCTCGGCTGCGTTTGTATGGCCGCGTTTTCCGAGTCCCGAACGCTCAAAAGGCGCTTCGCCGAGCGCGCTGTTGTGTTCAGTTCTAACCTTACCAAACTTAACCTTTACTTTACAGCTAGCAGTTTGGTTCGCGACCGTACAAAACACGGCTGGACAAAATCTGGCCGAGCAATGAATGTTCACAGCAGTTTTTTGAAGCTAATGGACTCGGAAAACGCGGTCGTACATTACAGGGCCGAGCAATATCAGCCCGTACATAATTGACTTCGAGAAACTGCCCCGAAAAATCATTGCTCGGCCAGTTTTTGCCAAAATGTGGCTGAGCTTTACTAGTCCCCCATAGAGTAAGCTTCAGTTCACCAGTCTAATTTTATATCTGCAAGCTGGTACGAACATTTAATGGAACTTCAAGAATTTTATGGAAATGTAGCGCATCGCAAACATTCACTACTCACACTTCTAAAAACAACAGACATATGTGAATTTTATGATGTATTTTACGAGTTCTAGTACTATTTTATTTGTGTTTTAATACCGTACCCAATGTATGTGCTATAAAGTGTTTACATAAATAAATTTTAATTCCTGATGCACCGAGCTAAGAACTTGGGTCTGTAGAAGTTGGTGCCTCAAATCGGATAAAGTTCTTCCAAGTGCAGCGAAGAATGAGAGCTCTAACGGTTTACTTGAGAAACGTTACGCAAGGTTAGACAAGTGTACGGGTTATGAGAAAATTCGTGTAAATGCGCCTTGCTTTCAAATATTAGATATTTTATCTCGAGGCACGGCAGTACCCCCGCCAAGTCAATTACGTATATTTACTTGGAGATGTCTAATGTGTGCAACTATTTATTAACAACAAATAGGATAAATAAAGCTTTTTGCAAACAAATAAATTATGTATGTTTCCGATAGACTTCGCTATAATAATCTGCAAACAGCAGCTCTTAAATTTTTCCACAGCATAGTTATTCCGCAAACTTTTTTCAAATTTTCGGTATCAGCTTTATTCGTCCCATTCGCTTTTCGTTCAATTCTTATTTCGTCTCATTCTGCATTCGTAACTCATTCTTGTTTCGTCGTGTTCGCTATCTGTCCCTATCTTTCTAAGTCCAAATCAGTAATTTGTCTCATTCTTATTAAGTCTTATTCGTTGTTCGTCACCGTCTTCCTTGGACTCATTCTTCATTATTCCTTTTAGATTTTCGTCTCATTCACTTATTTGCCTCAATTTTTCCGAAACGTTCGATGCTAGTCACATTTGTTATTAGTCTCTTTCGTTTTTAGTCCAATTCTAAGTTCGTTACTTTCGTTTTTCGTCACCATCGATATTTTCTATCTTAGCCAATAACACGTGTATCTTACGAGACGAGTAGCGAACGTACCTAACAAAGAACAAGACGATTTGCCAGTCGCGCCAAAATAAGAGAGAGACGAATAACGAATGTGACTAAGTGAAAATAGTAATAATAGTAATGAGATAAAGTGTGAATGATACTAAAAACGTAAGGGACAAACAACAACATAGTCCTAGGAAGATCGTGACGAAAACCGAATAAGACTTAATAAGAATGAGATAAGTTATAGAATTGGACTTAGGAAGATGGGAACAGATGGCAAACACGATGAATAAAGAATGAGTGACGAATGCAGAATGAGAAGAAATAAGAGTTGAACGAAAAGCGAATGGGACGAATAAAGCTGATACCAAATTTTCGTCATCACAGTTGGCTATCTTTTCAGCTAAAGGGCTCTATCAATGTCTTGAGCATGGTTCCAATGATCTAATGTAAACGCTCGTGATAGCCTGGAAAGCCGTTGGAAACTCACAACACTTCTTTTTATCATTTAGTATAATCCAGAGACAACGTAACGTCTCCCAATTCTTGAGTTCCATTTAAAAACCTTGACGCTCTGTCTCCAAATCGACTGTTTCCGAGATCTTTGCAATTTCATCATGCACGCTCTGAGAGTTAAGTTAGCATCCTGGATCTTCTACCTATTTCCTTATTTCCTGTTCGATCACGTACATAAATAAACTCAGTATATTGCAGGTTCACTGACACTATGTTTATTAAATACTAGAGAGATCACGATTCTATTCGGTACGTCATAACTGGCTAAACTGGCTGGTCTAAAATATTAGCCATAAGAATCTTAGCGTCTTCTTCAAGTGGTGAAATGACCTCACTGTTATACTTAGGATATTTTTCTTCAGTTCAGTTCAGTGTCAGTGCCTGTTTGAAATACTAATTTTCTCTTAGAGTTTCAATCGTACCGCACTTCTTAAGACGTTGGTCGGCCTATCCATCTAAATTTACTCTCCAAAAAATAGCTACTCCTAATCCGTAAATCTTCTCAAGTTTCTTTGCCATTCTATTTGAAAAGTCTCATCAACAATAAAACGAAATCAATTAAGCCCCGCCATTCGAATGTGCGGAATCGAGTCGAATCGACTCCGAGATTGGACGCGTGATCGGAATACGCACTTCCTAAAAACCGTTTTACATGAGAAGGCGAATTCGCGAACCAATGACTCGGATAATAGTACGGCCCGGAGTGGATTTTGGGATAGTGTTGCCATGTGCTATTAGAAAAAACTATACAACATTGCAACTATGACCCTAGCACTTATCGCGAAGTTGAACGAAGTTGGCCGAGGCGAAGTAGGCCGAAGTATGGGTTTCCGCAGCGAAGTCCCCTCCACGCTATCATATTCGCCCAACCTCGGCCAACTTAATAGTGTGGACTTGTGGAGCCGCAATTAAAATTGATAGGCTTATTGGAACCTCGCGAACAGCCTACAGGAACTTGCTAGGTACACACTTGTTTAAAGCGGACTAGCGAAGATTACAAAATTATAAAGTGTTCGGGACACTTTGATGTGATTGAGTTGCTCTAATGTAAACCTGGCTAGACCAAGGCTGCTTAGGCCACATTGAAATATTGGGAAAAAATCGACTGAACAAAGTCTTCGGTCGACTTAAATATCACTGAAATAGGATGAGGAAGCAGGTTTGCGTGAAATTCGGACCATAGGACATCGTGATCAAGTCATGGATTAGGACTAAATTTGTGTACTTTAAATCGTCGACACTGATACTCATATCTTAAACTTCAAAGCTCTCTTTCTGTGACAAATGAAATAGAGAAGATAATCTCATATAATATACAGAGAACCTCAGTTTTACACCACGGCAACACTACACTGATCTCAATGCGTCAACTTTAAAGGCAACGAGCGGAAGATCGCATTATACGTCGTGCGACGCGGAATGTAAGGTAATATCCCAAATTTACTTCCAAGACCTCGCATCTGACGCAAACATCTCATGGAAAAGCCGTCCCTATTCTAGATGACAATTAATTTACATTTTCATCACGGGATTCCGTGAAATAGTACGTTGGTGGAGGCGAAAAGATTCGATATGTCAGGTTATGATCGACAGTCAAAAGAAATTTTATTACGGCTTGTGATTTTCCGGCCCCTGATTATGCTACGAAACGGAAATTATTGGCAAAAAGATCCATTATTTACTGTCACTGTTACTTTCTTGGATATTTTGTCAAGGGGTGACCTGGCGTTTTTACGATAGAACGGATTTAACTTTTGGTGCCTTTAGCTCTGTAGTCGAGCGGCACATAATATAATCATAAAAATGATATAAGTAATATAAAAGGGTGTTGTAATATTTATATAACTGCACCATCCTGAAGATTTAGCAGTCTCGAACGAGAACTACGCTGAATTTGTAGTAAAGATGCTAGAAGTGACAAATGGTAATTTTTGAAGGAGGAGCAGGGTCGTAGGTGTATCTAACTTTTTAGGGAGGTCCACTTGTCTGTGGGGAGATCTAACTAAATCTATATTTTTTGAAGGTCATAAAGCTTTAACGTGCTGACTAGCTTTTGCCCGGTCCTAGTTACACAAGCGTCTATAACATGCATAAGTGCTGTAAATTATTATACCATGTGCTGTAAGAAACCTTAAGGCTCCTTATCAGTTCAAAAATATTTAATTGTTTTCGAAAATTTTGTCTCTTAACACATTCGCTGCCAAGGATTTCGTAGCGCTACGCGCGTAGCTGATAACATGGAGAAATGCGTACTTATGTAGCGAAAAGTCGCTACGAGCACTGCGCCCGGGAAGCGGGTTCCCGGTGTTTAAAGTGTTAACATAAATATTTTCAATGTTACTACTTAGAACAGGGCTATTGCGTTAATATTTGTTTCAATAACTACTCGATATATATTGACGCGAATATTCACGCAGAAAACTGGTTTTTTTTTCGACTTATTTTCCACTGCACGCAATGAAAGTATAAAATAGCTGTGTTGCTTTCTAGAACGTATTATTCACTTTAAAAAGTTAGTTGAAATTATCAATATATTTGTCATGATATGAAAAAAATAAAAATAAAAGGATTATGACCTCTTAATCCATTTTACCTGTGTCAGGCACACCACGCATTATGAAAGCAGTGAGTTACGCTGTAATTACTATAGGACTTAGGTACTCTCGAGAGATATCACCCTTAAAGTCTTAAAATATCACAAAACACCTGAACTCCGGCTCCTATCGGGGCACACACGCGTCCTAATAACCCCCATTATTTCTTCCGTATATTCCCTAATAATATAGCACAAATTCTGACAAACAAACTCAGCCGAAAAACGACGCTCCTCCAACTGTAACAACGTGCAAAGTTAAAAGGCAAAATGTCGTGAACAGAGGCTAAGATTATTGCGACCACCTGAACCAGTACATCACGAGATTACTGCAAAATACTGAAAATCCTCCTTAAATTGGAGATTTGCTTGACGCAAGAAAAATTTACACGAAATTCAATGTGATTAGAACTTTAGGAAAACGCGGTACGGTCGGGTTTAGTTCCGGGGGAGGAAAAAGGAATTTTTAAAATACTCGACTACTTTCTACCCTTTGAAGTAGATGTATTTCGCGTTATGTGTGTGGATAGAAAGTTCCTTTGGCATCTTGACTTTTCTTTTGTTCTTGATACATCGAACTGAAGCAAACCCAAAGCAAATGATCTTGTGTTATATTTTGAACTAACTAGCTGTGCCCGCGGCTCCGCACGCGTGGAAATCAGTCTGTGTCAGTAAAAAAGTTTGCACTTCCTTCCTAAGCAGCGCCATAAGATTCAGGTGCAAACTTAACTCAATCGAGTGTAATGGCTACCCCCAACAATGGTTAAAAATATAGTATTTATTTAAAGTACGTAATCAATCATCGAGATTAAGCAACGGCATAAATTTGTACGGAACCCTCGGTGGGCGATTCCGACTCGCACTTGTCAGATCTAGAGCGCCTAGAGCCACACAATAAATAAATAATAAGGGACAATCTTAATCTTACACATATCGATTAGTCCTAAACTAAACAAACCTTGTACCTACTACTGCTACGGATACTAGACGACAATATAAGTACATAATATATAGCTAACATCCATGACCCAGGAACAAATATTTGAGTTCATCACATGAATATTTGCCCCAGGATATTGAACCCAGGACCGTCGTCATAATTAATGACTCGGAGGTTGTATGGCTAACGCCGACCCTGCGCGAAGCTCCACAGTAGACTGTCCACTTGGTAGTCCACTACACGGAGAACAGTCCATACGAGATATTTAATATGTACGTATATTATTCGTACGAAAAGTTCTAAAATTTTATTGCAAATCAGTTTTCTGCGAAGAGGGGTCATTACTTTTCAGAAAAAAATTATCAGCGCGATACAAGATTTAACAGGCGCGCGCCGCGTTAGCCGAACATCTAATCACGCCGAAACGACTGCATGGAATTTAATTAATTTTGGTGCAAAGATAGCTGGACATCCAAAGATAGTTATAGGATACTTATTTTTACCCGACTACTACAGTAATTAAAAAAATATACTCGAAGGACGGTACCTTGTAATAAAATACACGGCCGTTCCTGACATATAGCCGCAAGCGAAACTGCAATTTTCAAAATATCTCATAAAAAAATCCCGACGAATTGAGAACTTCCTCTTTTTACAGACGGTTAACAAAACAAAGTAGGTAGGTACATAATATATCATACTTTTTGAACGCCTATATAAAATACAATAGCAAAGACACACAAAAATCAAAACGTACAACTTGATTTTACAAAAAATAAAGGAGTATAAACTGCTACATTATGATATTACTTCATTATTTTATTAAGATTAAAATTAAGTCTATTATAATAATACGATCATACAACTTAAAACAATGTTATAAAAAAAAATCTCCATAACATTAATATTATTTATCTACCAGTAAAAACGTTCACCGCTTGGAACGAAACGTGACACGCGAACGTTCGGAAACTATTTGTTGTCTAAGGTGAAAAATATGTATTGAAGAATCCCTGGGATGACTTTTTTATCAATTATGCCATAATATTATCATTTAGTAGATAAAATATATGTAACTACTATTTTTACTTTATTTTTAAATCCGTTATAATACAAAGTTAAAGAACGTCGAAAGCTTTATCGACGTGTGTTATGTCCTCGGAACGGCAAACGCAAACGTCAAACAAAAATATTACTTGCGTGTTCTGAACAGGCGTGAATATTATCAAAAAATTGATTTTTATTTTCAATCTCGGACTGTGACAACCACCGATGGCTGGGAAGCTGAATAAATTCGAAACACCCAGTTCTGCTAGCTCGGATAGGTAAAAAGTGTGATCAGTTTTCGGAATTGTTTGTTTGAACAGCTGTCTCGTGTCAATAAAGGCCTAGTATTTCGGTATTATTTGAGTGCTGGTGTCCCCTGTTGGTATTTTGAAGTGGAGTGGTGTTTTGATAATAACCAGTGTTCACATGCAACGCAGCCTGCATTATAACCTCTCCGATCGCGCATTGTGGTTTTATTTTTAGACTTTTATTTAGTTCGTTGGCAGCGGCTCGTGTGCGTTAGCGGCACGTGCTAGGCCGCGTTGGCTCGGCTATGGACCCCGCAGTCATCTTCGCGAACCCGTAAGACCAGAAACAATCCGTCTGTGTTAGTCTTGGCTTCAGCTTATTTTTATTTCTGTTTATTTGCGAGCAATACTAATTCTATGCTTTGAAGTTGTAGTGTTAACCTTTGTTTTTAACTTAGTTTTATTTTTCGAGAGTCTAACATAACATAACTCGGGCAAATCGCAAATTTTTCTTGGAAATGTAGTATTGCTACTATCCAACACTCCCTGATCTGATAGCATTATAGTAAACAATACATGAGTGACCTTCAATGATTAGACTGTCTAACGCAAATGGCAAATGATAACACAACACATGATAATACTTAGAAAGATTACGTCAATGATATGGAGGTGTGGTCAATCAGTCATAAAAACAAATAAAAATAAGCTATAATAAAAAACCTGTTTACAAACAGTCATGAATAATTCATAGTATATTTGGCTTTAAACCTTATCCATATTTATGAAGTTCACGAATATGATAAAAAAAGAACTACTTAAGCTTTTATTTATTAATGCCATGTGAAAAACATTCTATCCTATGATAAAGGTAGAGAACATCAATCCTTTTTTTATGTTGCATGATATATGTCACAATTATACACAGTCAGTATCAAAAGTAGCTGTCAATTATACTACTTACATACCACAATTTTACTTTTTTTTGCTTGTCAAATTGCATACAAAAAGTTACTGCTACTTTGTATGCTGACTGTACGATTTATTATTGCATGGCACAAAGGACATAATGCAATAATGCACTGCATCAAAAGAGTGTGAACTGATTCTGGATATTAATAATTTTAAGTTACTCAATTACCTACATATTTAAAATGTAAACCAATTCCTAAAAAATTACTTCAATTATGTTTAAAATTTTAAACTAATTTCAAAACTGTGGCTAATCTTTATATGTAATCAACAATAACAGTTCATGACTGTAGAACATGGAACATAAACTTCGATGGTCATTGTAATATTTTCCTCTAATACAAATTGTGATGTGTCATTTCTCAAGAATTGAAAGAAAAACAAGGAAATGTTCCTGTGAACACATTCCAATGAGATACAGCACTAGATACAATAAAAACGATCAAACAGAATGATTTATGAGATTAGAATAATTATTTATTTGAATAATAGTTCATATATTTGATCAGAAAGTCCTATATAAATTGCTGCATGTTAGTGATGTCAGATGTATTTTACTATTGTTATGTGCATACAATAACATAGTAATTTGTTGAGCACAGCGGTTGCACAATGTGTGTTATACAAATACTGCATTGTGGGACATCTGTGTGTATTAATGTTATAATAACTTAACCTTGTGTTGTGTAATTAATGATTGCAATCAATTAACAGTTGTCTTTTTGAGAATGGTACAATTACAATCACATACAATTGTTGCGAGACCAGCCATAACACATCTTATTCAAAACATAGGCATCCCAAAGATCTCGATGCAAATGAGGTTTGCACTGCCACAGACGCAGCAAAAGTTTTCTACAATCTTGTCCTTATATTCCGTCTAAATTAGGATTGCCATTTATCTCTGTTGGCCGAGCGGTAGGGGGCTAATCTAAATCTGTAGTAAGAAACTTTAATATTCATCTAAAAAGAGCCTTCAACTTCAAAACCTCTTCATAGTTGCAGCAAGAAGTTCTAGCATACAAATTTTGATTTATATTTCTAGCATGCATCTCACACTATGCGCAGCTATCAAAGGCATTAAAAATGTAAAAAAATAAAGCACATGAAAAAATTGGTTTCCCACCTCGCGCGTAAGGGATGTGCGACTGCATAAAAAGTTCCGAACGATTTTGTCAATTAAAATTGCACTTTGAAGCACTCTGGCAGACGCACATTTTGTCATATGGCCCATCCGCGTGCCTCGCATATCTGTGAAACTACATGCTAATGCCACAATTTCATAAATCGGAGCGTCAATCAGGAAAACATAAACATTTTCAATGTTAAAAGTTGTAAGACGGACCAAACATTTTGTGTATAATAGCACTGCTACTAAGCACCAAATACCGTTCCCTTTCTGATGTTTTGTTATTTGTATTAAAAAAACCCGTTTCTAACAACATTGGCGATTATATTCTATTCGTCATTAATTACCAAGTCGTGAACAAACGAAAAAGCGTAAATAATTCATTGTGTAAACAATCTTTTGTATACTTGTCGGATTCGGCGCGCCGCCAACCCGCCGTCTTCGGAAATTTAGCGCAGGTCATTATACCATGAATCACGGCTAGTTATATCTGAACTCGTATTCAATACGTCGTGTTTGTTATCACTTATCAGTGAAGATGCGGAAAGTTCACGGACGCAAATAGTTACCTGACCGAGATATCGCTAACTGTAGCGACAGCGTGGTTATTAGGCGACAAAGAATCATATCTTTATACCTATTTATTTATTTATTTAAACTTTATTGCACAAAACAAAAAGTGTACAAATGGCGGACTTAATGCCATAAGGCATTCTCTACCAGTCAACCATTGGGCTAAACAGAAACATTTTATGGTGCAGGGCCTGTCTACATTATACCAAAAGAGAAACTTATTATATATCAGTAATATAATGAACACAATAAATAAACATACACAAATCGCACCCTTGGTAAAACAAAGCCACATCTGCAAAATGTTTACTTTACAGGAGAGCAGTTTAAAAATTCTCCAAGTGATTTTTGCTGATAACATTTTTGCGTTTCGTCGAATTGTCATGTACTTTTGCATATAGGTTTATATTAATGTAATCAATTAAATGTGTTATGTCCCATTTAATTTAACGCATTATTTTTCAAAATAATGTAACGGATGTGCACATACGGCTATTTATTACCAAGCATCAGCCGACGTATCAGCAGATCCGTCATTATTTTACAAAATTCTACGTGACGCATGTGCACATACGTCTTTGTTTTATGAATAACCCTTGAAATTATGAGGTCGTATATGTGTAAAATATTATATTTCTATAGAATCTGAAAGATTTAGGTGTCTGTAAATGAATATATTTCAAGTGAACTTATTTTACAGAATTATTTACTTAAATAACTAGGCAGCAATGAGTAAAAATACTGTGGTTTGCTACTAGAACACAGTAAGTGCAAGAAGATAAAACAATGTTATTAATTTTAATACATATTAACTTTTTATCGGCATGATAAGGTATCATCACTTACATAATATTTTCCATAAAATATGTACTCCATAAATAAAATAAGATTTAAAAACTGAAAGTAGTAAGTAACAACTCGTTCATACTAAACACTATATAAATTTTATTTATAAAATACCCGTACTTGTATTATATAACTTAATAAACGAATAGATAAGAATATTAAACTTTTTGATAGTAATATATACAACTGTTACTTAATGATAAGCCATAAAACATGAGCATTGACCTGAGCTTAGTTTTACGAAACACACGAGTGTTTTAAGACCTAATAATTATATAAGTAAGTCATAAACTGTTTTCATCACAGGCCTTAAAATTTGTATCAGATGATTATTTTACTATGCAGCGTTTTTGTGGCAGTGTTAAGATTAAGAATGACTATAAAGTCCGATGCGGGAGTGACAGTGATGAAGATTGACATTTCGATAAAGGGTCGTTAGATGATCGAGCTGGTGAAACAACCCTCCTCTCATTATGGCGTCTCCTCTCGCGTTTTGCGGCTAAAACCTGAAACAAGCTTTGATTTCTCAGTCTTACAGTCTTCGGCTAAAGACTTTCTCCACTTGCTATGCTCGTCGGCTAGAGTTTCCTAGTCTGCTGGGCTGATGCCAAATGCCGGCATTGCTCGCTTAGTGCAGTCCTTATTGAAACGCAACATGGGCCTCCCCACATTTTAGGGTACACAGTAAGCGAGTGGCATCCATACGGTGCACATGCTTCCCCAGCCATCACAATCTACGCTGTTTAAGCATTGCAGAAATCCTGGAAAACTGCGCGACTTACAACACTCATTCGTGACCCTGTCTCGCCAAGTGATGTTTAGACTGCTACGAAGGCACCGCGAGTGGAAAATATTCAGCCTTATTTCTTGCTTGGCATACGACGTACTGGTTTCAGTTCCACACAAAACTATACTCAGAACACAAGTTTGATACACAAACACTTTGGTCTTGATTGTCAGATAGTGACTAGTCTAGACTCCTGCACTGAGCTTCCCAAACATTGTAACCGCTTTACCAAGCCGGTTCCCGATATCCACATTCAGTGACAGATTGCTTGACAAGTTGGATTGCTAGATAAGGGAACTGATCAACAACATCAAGGGACACGACACTATCCAACAAAATAGTTGGTTTCTGGTGAAAACCTTGCGCCAGAACAACTTTACTGTCTTCTTAGCATTAATGGACATGGAAAAGAGAGAACAAGGGTGTGCGAACTTATCGAAAAGAATCTATAACTCTTGGGAAATTTTTGGCAACGAATGCGGCATCATCGGAAAATAACAGTGAATCGATGTGCGTTTACGACGAGACCTCAACAGGAAAAAATCAAAAAGTTTCCCTTCTGCTCTTGTGTGTAAAGTGTATCCCCTAAACTAAAGTTCCCAAATGCAACCTTCAGAAGCAGGGAACAAGAGGTCGAAAAGTATTGGTGGCAATACTCGGCCGCAGTCCCTCCGCATGTCCAACAAAGCAGAAGTCCGGCTGTCATGAACAACAGCACCGTGCGTGGAAAAATTTAACTAGGTTTAAAAGTTTTGGTGGACATCTGTCGAGAGCAGGGCCTTCCTTCTTATCATTTATTGCTTTTACTGTTACAAGCACATTATATGCTAGCATGATGAATGCAGTAGTAAGTAGTAACAGGTAATTTTTTCGCTCATAAGGTCGGGTAGAGCAGATTCTTCTAAGTTCGCTTTGTCGAAGATTTCCTCGTGTCCCAACATTTCGAGATTCCTTAAGAAACTTCAAATAACGAAAAGAATAATCACTTCTCTAAAAACGGCATCATAGAAATAAATACAATATGATAAATATGTTAAGATCTACAAATAAGTAGATTTTATTAGTAGGTAAAGTTCGTACAGTTCATATAGATAATAAAAAAAAAAGATACATTTCATGGTTTAAAATGGTTGGAATTACAGGTAAGGCATTTAGTTATTACATATTAATAAAACGTTAGATTTTTTTTACAATAACATGCTTTTTTATACCTTCAAATTTTTTGATACCGACGCATCTTAAACTACGACCTAAAATAACGCAACATGTTACGATGCGACTATGAATAGTTTGTACAACAACGACGCAAATGAATATACGACCATAATTTAAAAAAAAACAATTAAATTACTTTAAACTCTTCTTATAACATTATGGCAATATTGCCTAACATGTTTGTTTAAAAAAAGATTAATTAGTTAAAAATCGATAAATAACGTCGAATGTGATCATGCGACTGGCTATTTAATCTCAATAATTAGAACTCAAACAGTCGTATGTGCACATATGATTGTTTATTACAAGATAATTTTCTTGACCTGTAAAAAGTACTTATCATTACCGGTTTCGTTATCCGCATCCATTCTCGCCGATTTAGATCCAAAACGCAACGCATGATCACAGTCCGGTAACACCGACGCATCTGACTTTACAACACCGCGCGCGCCGATATGCGCTCACAGGAACGACGTCAAAAAAGGACGCATACGCATTTGTAGCATTATTTTACGTCGCCTCTTCACTTGCGTCGTTTTCCGCTTAAAATATCTCAGAAACGACAAAAGTTAAAATTATAAAAAAATTCTACCGTGTAGAACGCATAATTCTAAGGATGTTTGCGTAATAAAACCACTTTTGTCGCAAAGTCACATGTTGCATTATTTTACCAAGCGTGCGAAATATGCAATACAATATACTTACATAAACATTAATTCTTGTACCCAGTGCAAAATATCATAACCGACAATCAGTCTAGAAGCTACCTATTCCTACCTAGATACCTATTCTATCGGTTTGTAAAAAAAATACGACAACTCATCCGCGACTATGACGCAAAACTGCGTAGAAACTGAAGGTTATTAAAAATAATGCATTGAACCCGTCGTATTCACCAGAGAGTGACAGTATCGCCATCTATTCGCACAGTGAGCTGAAGAATTGCGTGGCCCATTTATGAATGAATTCATTCATAAGTTCACTAGTTTTTGTGAAGGCACGTATTTTTTTTTAAAGTACACGACATTGGACGGCATTCATACAACAGTTCAAGAGAATCATCTCTAAAAATTCTCCACAAACTCTGATGTACCTATAGGAAAATAATTAACTTTGTTGGCACTTAATGACTCATGACTTGCGTTCTAGCCCTGATTATGAGTTTTAAATAGAGTATTATTGATTTTCGTAGCTGTTTTAAATATTTTTTTCTTCTACATAGGTGTATGTTGTCTATCGCAATTTGCAAGCTTACAAGTTTGCAATAGGCTGATTCGTAAAAGTTGTCTCGCGATTCTCGCTATCGGGGTTTCATCAGGTTTTTATTATAAGTTTGATCTTCACCTTAAATCGCCGAAAATCTGAAGTGTGTCGCGACCTTTATCGCGCTACAACACAAGGCCAACAACTGACCTACATTAAGATTAAAATACAGTTACGTTTGTGAACAGTTCATGAATACTTACTCTTATTATTTTATTTATAGTGACACGAGTTGTTTTACGCGACTGCGTGACATCAAGGACAGCTTATGTTTTTAAGGCGCTTCTATATATGGGCCGGTACAGATGAAACTTGCACTGGAAAATGTAAGTGTGAGGGCAGTTCTGATGCAGTTGTCGTAACTGCATTCAAACTGCATTCTGAATACGCAATCCTCTTGTACCTGACGTGTATAGTGCTCGATAGCGTTAAACATTTTGTATTGGGAATACTCCTAGCGGTCACTTTGTATAACTACAATTCTCCATACAAATTGTTTACGCACTCGCTAGCGACTACGGTCACTGTAAACTCATGGTAAGGGTGTACGTGTGTATTGGCCCTAAGTGGTAGATATCTGTAGATATAGTGCGTAACGATTGTCCATTGTTTTTCGTCGGAAAACTTAGTTTGAGCTTGCTTTCTCCATCAACTTCGTTGAAAAAGTTGTAATGGATTAACGAGCTTGCCCGACAACATACGAAGGAAAAATATTACGCGCTGTGTGTACGTTGTCGAATTCCCATAACTGCTTAACGTGTTTTGTAATGACTTGGGACTAAAAGACTATTGGACGTGACGTCAAACGAGCCAGGTGACGCCCTTAGCCGTGGATTACGTTGTCTATTGATCTATTTAGAAGCTTTCTTTACACACCGAACCGTGATAGCTATACAGTTGAAATTTTATCGGCAACGGCAAAAAACAGAATAAAATAAATATTTAGGTAAGTGGGACCCATACAACAAACGTAATCGGTTGCGTTAACTTTACACCTCATTTGTATGCGGCGCCATACATACCAGTTGCAAACTTTACTTAACCCGGCCCGTTAAGATAGTACTGCTGCTAGCTAGCGGCTGCTGGCTGCTGCTTGTTATTGTTAAATAACCAAAATTGAAAATGTAATAGCCACTTGACTACGCGGTTGGCGCAGTTTGCAGACCCCTGCTTTCTGAGCCGGCGGTCCCGGGTTCGAATCCCGGCCGGGGCAAATATTTGTGTGATGAACTCGAATATTTGTTCTTGGGTCATGGATGTTATCTAGATATGTTATGTATATCGTCGTCTAGTACCCATAGTACAAGCTTTGCTTAGTTCGGGACTAGGTCGATTTGTGTATGATTGTCCCATAATATTTATTTATTTAATAGCCAATAGACATCAATTCCTCACTATCATAACACGCGGCATTCCAACCTGTGCAGTAGATTCCTGAGAAATTAACACAGAAAACGCCTTCAGCGCTGGTTTAGTTAACACGTTCGCCGGCGGTATACGGCTATAGCCACACTACCACCTACCACCACACCACACCACTGTAGGACTGTGAACCTTGTGTCTTGACAGTACGGCCATCGCTGCAGTACCGCCGGCGAACGTGTTAAGTCGCTGGCTAAATATTCCAGGGTGTTCCGTTTTCAGGGTACTTAAAATTTGACTTCGTGTATACAATACACTACTAGAGGCACGTGTATACGTGCACTATCCCTGTGGGTAATACCTATAACCTAAATTAAAAGTTTCAAACACCCCCGACAAGTAGCTGGTCATCATGTATAGGAAACGCTATTAATGATATAGCATGCAATGAGTGATAATGCAAATGGTACTAAAACTAAACATAGCTACAAAATTTGGAATTCTTAGCTTATTTATTTGCTGAGATCTTGTCACTTGTTCCAATTAAAGCTGAATATCTTGGAAACTACTGGTCGTATTTTAACCAAACATAGCTAAGAACCGTCCCGACGGACAAGTCTTTCAATTAATAAAACCGCACTCAAATTGGTCCATCCGTTTGGGAGTTTTGATGCCACAGACAGACACACACGTGTTAAACTTCTCAACACCCAGTTTTTTTCGTTGAGGGTTAAAAATGTATTTAAATACATCCAGCCTTTTCGACGTGTTGAGATGACAGGGAAAATATTACCAAAAGATGGCGGTATACGGCTGGCACCGCGCTGTTGCATCGCGCTGTTATTTCTCCTGAAATAATGACCCCTTTCCATAGACTGATTTTCAATACAATTTTATAACGGTATAGATTCTACTGTTCAAACTAGAAGTGAAACAAAAGACCCTGTAATATTGAGTCGAACCAATGACGTACCGTATGTTTAACTGTTTCGTAACCGTCAATCAAGCAGTGTTTTTTCTAACATTGACAGAAGGTAATTATCTATCGTTATAATTAGAATTAAGGCTGTATTTCCACCAAAGTTTCTGAATGCGAAGAAAAAAAAAACAAAAACGGAGCTGCATCGACACTAAGGTCGGGACAAGTGCCAGCGGGGCACGTGCATCTACCATATCAAAAAGTACGGATGTGAAACTACTAACGCCATCTTTTATATAGCCACGCAACTAAAATTAGCATTAGTATAACTTGGTATAACATCTTTACCCTGTACATCTGTGTGTGTGTGTGTATTTGTGTAACGTCGATCCCAACTCATTGGTGCTGCTTTGCCGGCTGGGGGCATCTTCCAGAACGTCAAAGCCGCAAAGTTGCCAGCTCTTCAGTTTTCTATCGGATATATTTTGGAGAGTGTGCGCACTGCACGATTTAATTCCGTCATCCCCGTTTCACCATCGGGGAACCAGGCGAGGGGAGCGATTTTGATTCTTATGTTGTCATGTTACCACTTGTTCACATGAAGCTATTTTCTTCATCATTACTGATATGAACCGCTAAGGTATGGAACTCGCACCCATCGTGTGTATTTCCGGAAAATTATAATTTGGGTCTCTTCAATGTAAGAGTGAAAATAATTACCTACTGAACTAGCGAGCAACATCCTCAACCCCGTAGTCACTTACCATCAGGTGATTCTGACGTCAGTCGCCGGTCAGTTTGTGAATAAAAAAAAACTACGTTTAGATAATTCGATATGGCAGGGGCGCTTGTTCTGCCTGGTGCACTTAGCACGACACTGAACCTCGTATGTCGCTTAGCTACAAATAGCTTAGTGGAATCGCAGCCTAATGAATATAAAAAATAAATGAACGACCGTCGTGTTTTGTCTCTGTTCTTTATGTTATCTGTTTAACGCAGCCTAATGAATATAAAAATAAGTTAGCCATCGTCGTGTTTTGTCACTATTCTTTATGCTATCTGTGTAACCGCGCGTTTTTCAACATTATCTATCTGCGCAGTGACACGGAATTGGCGCTGGAGCTCGGCGAGCAGGTGTTCCTCGACGATGACGAGTACTCCACGCGCGCGCCGGCCTCGCCGACTACCGTGCCCAACGTGCGCCCCTACCGGCCCCCTTCCACAGGTGAGCTAGTGCGCCCCTACCCGCCCCCTTACACAGGTGAGCTACATTAGCGCTGGAGCTCGGAGAGCAGGTGTTCCTCGACGATGAAGAGTACTCCACCCGCGCGCCGGCCTCGCCGACCACCGTGCCCAACGTGCGCCCCTACCGGCCCCCTTCCACAGGTGAGCTTGTGCGCCCCTACCCGCCCCCTTACACAGGTGAGCTACATTAGCGCTGGAGCTCGGAGAGCAGGTGTTCCTCGACGATGAAGAGTACTCCACCCGCGCGCCGGCCTCGCCGACCACCGTGCCCAATGTGCGCCCCTACCGGCCCCCTTCCACAGGTGAGCTTGTGCGCCCCTACCCGCCCCCTTACACAGGTGAGCTACATTAGCGCTGGAGCTCGGAGAGCAGGTGTTCCTCGACGATGAAGAGTACTCCACCCGCGCGCCGGCCTCGCCGACCACCGTGCCCAATGTGCGCCCCTACCGGCCCCCTTCCACAGGTGAGCTAGTGCGCCCCTACCGGCCCCCTTCCACAGGTGAGCTTGTGCGCCCCTACCCGCCCCCTTACACAGGTGAGCTACATTAGCGCTGGAGCTCGGAGAGCAGGTGTTCCTCGACGATGAAGAGTACTCCACGCGCGCGCCGGCCTCGCCGACCACCGTGCCCAACGTGCGCCCCTACCGGCCCCCTTCCACAGGTAAGCTTGTGCGCCCCTACCCGCCCCCTTACACAGGTGAGCTACATTAGCGCTGGGTTCGGAGAGCAGGTGTTCCTCGACGATGAAGAGTACTCCACGCGCGCGCCGGCCTCGCCGACCACCGTGCATAACGTGCGCCCCTACCGGCCCCCTTCCACAGGTGAGCTGAATCATACAGGTTGATCAATCCAAATGGGTCAGTAGGGAGAAAACGAAAACTAAAAGAGATAGGGAAATCTAAAATCGACGCCATGGTTCCTAGGAACTGATTTCCCTATCTCTTATAGTTTGACTTCTCTCTACTGACCCATTTGGATTGATCACCCAGTATACAGGGCTTAGAATAAATACGCCTAGAAAGCTAGTTGAAGTCAGTTTTGGTTAGCCACGGGCTAAGCATCTGTCACAACGTCAATGTCACTAGCAAAACGTCTCTATGATTGGTTCGTAGACACGCACACATAAAACTAAAAGCGGTTTCATCTTTCGCAAATCTGTTGCATGAAGACTCTCGTTCTAGACGTACCTATTCTAAGCAGTGACACAAGTACTCACTATTACAGCGAGTCGCGTGAGGTCCATACGATTGTAATTAGAGACGTTACTCAGAACACGGCGGCAGTCAAGTGCCTAATTACATCTGTTACGTTCTAACTGTCCTCGTATTGCGACACCCCGATGGTAACACGTGAATTTGAACCCCTAAGCGTTATGTTTGAAGTCAAACATGGTATAAGAAAATAAGGTATGGTCACACCTCTGACAAAGGCGATCAAATGTATTGAAACAAACGCGTTCCTACGCACACAGTTTAAGCTCGTGTAGGTGAACGCGTATCATGCTTGTGTGAGTGAGATAAGACATGCTAGGGTTGCCGCCATTTTGCCTTAATTTATTTGTAGTGCGTTCACGAATCGGGTACGCAATGTGCAGCAATATGAGATGACCTTGTAATAGCGGCGGCGAATTAATTTTGTGTGCTTGTAATTAATTCTTAACAAAAACGTTAAAAACTCTGTTTTCTGAGATTATTATTATAAGGGTGCTTATTAAACTATTTTATTTAGCATTATTTACCTAATTATCCTACTAATATAATAAACGTGAAAGTTTGTGAGTACGAATTCGTTTATTATAGGCTTTCTCATTTTCCCGTAGCTTAAAAAATTAAAAGACTAGGTAATAAAGTGGCCAAAAAAACTGTGGTTTGACTTTAACTTTCTCTTATTATAATAGTAGCTAGAAAGAAAGAAAAATGAATCAGTTTTAATAACAGAAAGTATTACGAGTTGTATAGCCAACGGAAAACTGAATATTTGCCAAAAGCCTCTTATACTAAATAAAGGGATAGTCGAAGAAAAATAAAATTTCATGCTTGTAATTTTATTCATTATTATTCACGAACAAATTAAAAAAAAACGTGTGACAATATAGGATAATTTTTGAAATGCTAAATTATCACAAATGAGAGACACTAGAAAACTTTTTGCGAAATTACTTGTCTCTAAATTTTCGATTGTTGTGTTTAATTATATTAAATATGCGAAAACGAATAAAAAGCTTTTTTAAATATTCAATCGGAAAGCATTCGCAAGGTTTGTTGGATAATGTAATTTGCTCAATATTTTTCAATATCTCATTGCCCACATGAAGAGGTAATTTATCAGTTCCTTTAAATATTTTCGTGATAATTTCATCCATTTGCCTAACATAATCTTTAAAATGAGTTTGGGTATTAAATAGTGAGCCAACCGGTTGGGCAGTATTAAATGCTGTCGTATTTATCAAAGTATTATTAACATTTACTTCGCCTTTGCAGTTTACGTACTCATCCATAAGTTTGCAATTATTGTGAACTTCCTTGCATTTTCTGAGCAAATAGCCACATAAATAGCTAAATGCATTTTCTTCAGGGAGGTCGAAACGATAATCTACAGTTCCAACAGATAAAACGTTCACGTCCTCACTTTCGTTACCTGGTAACTGAACCATTTTACTGCTTTCCTCGACAGTGACTAACAGTTGGTCAATATCTTCGGTACAATTTGTAAATTCTGAGTGTCTAATAATATTTGTTAGAAAAAGTTTTCTGAAAGCAGCTGCAAATTGAACTGGTATTGGCTCACGGCAGTTTCCTCCTTGTTGCCTAATAGTGCCAAAGAAGTTCTCCAAAATATCCTGATCTAGTCTTCGAGTAAAAACAAATTTGAAATGTAATCTTCTCAAATCAGTTGACAGTTGTATAATAGATTGTATAGTTATTTCAAGGCTTTTTAGGCATTTCAAACTATTCGTAACATTTATACCGTTTGATTTATTGAGAATACGTACATCTTTTAAAAAATATAATATCTCTTGCAATACTTCCATTTGATACTCTTGCTGAGAAAATGAATTTTTGTATTTGTATGGTTCATTGCATGAAGAAGAATTCAAAATATCAAACATGTCGTTTATTAATTGTATGAATTTTGCAGTGCCTATTGCTTTTTTAGGCAGTTTACCTAATTCCACGCTACACTGTATCGCGGTAGCCACACATCTACTCAGAACTTGCGCAGCGAACTTGACCTTCATTTTCTCAAAATTGTTAGGGTTTATGTGTGACTCTGTTAATTTAAAAGCCATTTGGTAGCTTCTTTCTTTTTCCATGTTATATAAGTTTTTTACATCCTCCCACGAAGCTGTTTGTTCTTTCCCATCGGAATCATGATATATAAAATCATACATTATTAAATTATTCCTTAAAGATTTTAGTAGGTGGGGCACATCAAAGATATAATATATTTTTTTACCATTAACATAAAAAAATGGTTTTTCTGCTGTTACATTTTTACCTTCAGCCATACTAATGAAATTAGACCCCTGATCTGAAGTAAATGCAAAAACATTGAATCCTAAATCCAAAACTTTCATAATTATGTTGTCTAGCCATGCACTCAAGTCTGGGTAATTTTTGCTTTGACTTAGAAAGCAATAAGCCAAGGGCTGTTTCCACTTAGAAAACAGCCCCCTCGCCATAAGCACAAATGCTTGAGTAGCTGGCTCTCTTTTTTGTATTCCATCGATTTCGTGGAAGCCAATAATTTGGTCCTTGTTAATTTGATAATGCAGATGTCTCTTCAAAGACATTTCACCAGCGCACAGTACACATATTTTTTCAGATTCTGATAGTTTATTCACTTTAGATTGTAAGCATCGGATAACATTTTCGGAAAAACTTGTGCCTATATCAATATTTGTTCTTCTTAAAGTTCTCTCGCTTGGTAAATATAAAGTTCTAGCCAATATTCTGTACGCTAATGGACTTGCAAAATATATATTCATTGCGAACATTTTGTATTCTCGATCATATCGATTGCCTCTAAAACTACGTTTACAATGTTTTTGAATTTTTATAATTTTTTGAACAATGGGTGAAAGTTCAGGTTCGTCGTCTTCAGATATTTGTAACTGATCTTCTAACATTTTTATCCGCTTATTTTCGTAAGTCAGTTGCTTACGTAATTTTCTTTTTCTAGGAGTGTTATAGGACAACTCTTGTACAGTCTGTGTACCAACATTATTATCCTTTGACGTTGAAGGAGTATTTATTTTAATGTCCAAAGTGCAACATTTAGAGTCCACATCGGTCTGTGTATATTTTGACAATTTATCATCACTTTCTAGCTGTGGTAAATTTAAAGAAGGGACTGCATTATGTTTTAAATTTCTTTTTAAATGATCGGAGGAAACAAAATGGAGATCACAGATGCGATAGCTGTTGTGAAGTGTTTTCATGTCCTTGCTGTCTAAGTCAGTTCGACCAGCTACACGTATCCATTGTCGACATCTAAAACAAATAAAATCGGTTATTGCCTAATGTACACATTAACATTTTCCGCAGAAAACACAAAAACTATATTGTACTCATACTTTATAGTAATGTAATGTAATCGGACCAGTAGATTTTACGTGTTGCGTGCATAGACAGACAGACAGACTGACAGATAGACAAAAATTCCGAAAGTTAACGATTTGATATCTATATCGATAGTAATGTTCATTCAGCCCACTAAGAATAAAAAAAAAATTACAAGTTCGGCTTCGCTACTGTTTTATTAATTATGTGTATAGATATGAGAAATTACAGCAGTTTATAAGGCAATGTACATATTGTACATTCTTGGAGGCAATGGGCCATTTTTTCTAAAGTTGTACATCCCACTTTCGTTTTTAATTTCCGATATCTTGGGTATTTTCTACTCAGAATCACGAGCTCTTTCGATCTAATTAGGAGAAAAAAACTGTCCCAATGTTTTTTCGTTCCATTCCGTTACCATTTCCATATAACCTACTATAGCGGTAACGGAATGGAAAAACTAAAAATGTATATATATTTTAGGACAGTTTTTTTCTCCTAGTTAGATCGAAAGAGCTCGTGATTCTGAGTAGAAAATACCCAAAATAACGAAAATTAAAAAAAAAGTGGGATGTACAACTTTACAAAGAATGGCCCAATTAATGATGTTGTAATATAGAAGTCAGTTTAATTAGCACCCGTATAAAATACAATTCAAATCTTGAAATATAATAAAAAAACAAATTGTATTTGAAGTTTCAGTAAAATCGAATGAAAGGTTCACACAAGGTATAGCATAACAGCATAAGCATGTTTACAATGAAGCGAAAAATTTAACAATTTAATGGTCCAGACAGGATTCGAACCTGCGTTACTAACGGCTTTCCGGGCCAACACAGGCGTCGTACCAACTGGACCACCGAACCGAACCAGATGTCAGAGCCATTGAATCTTTCAACCAGTTGCTTCGACTCATTGCGCGAATTAGGAAGAAATAAGAATCATATTATGCTCTAATAGTATCCTATTTTGAATCGGTATAAACGAAGTAACTAAATTTTTGTAAGGAAATTCAGGCTACCAAAATATTACGTAAGTTGAAAACATGATTTTTGTTCATATACATAGATATTGTGTTGTTTTCAGTGTGATCTGATAGGTTTATGTCTAAAAAGGATAGGGTAAAAAAAAAACTAAACATTAGTACCTATTGTAAGTTGGATTTCTACTAAAACAATGCTACGTTTACACGCTTACCAAGCCTCGGCAAGCCTACAGGACGCAGTTATATGTTAGAGTGAGCACGATGTAGTTCCGTCTCACTTTAACATACGACTGCCTCCTGCACGCTTGCCGGGGCTTGGCAAGCGTGTAAACGTAGCTAACATTTTAAAAATAACTGGGTATGTACTTGCCTTGATTCATCCAATGGGAATCTGTAGAACTTTCTTTTAGTTTTGTCGTTTATAGAGCTTAAACAACCGTACACAGCACAACACACGCCCATTACAAAAGTATTTGTTTAATATTTGAATGTTTTACGTGGCCTCCGCTCTGTGCACCGCGTCGTCGCGTCCTTGCCAGCCGGTAACTGTGAGGTAACTGAGCGCGGGTGGGGTGGGCGGCAGCGTAGAGATGCGCAGAATGTGTCACTAAAGTGAAAAGAGTGATATGTGTCTTTAGCTCACCGAGATATGTATCACTCATTTAGCTCAGTAGATCTTTAGACTATATCGTTCACGAGTGAGCAGAGAACTAGAGATGTCAATGAATTAGATTCACGGCAGCATGGAAACATTCATTTCATGAGCGAGAGGGAGCGAGTAATACTGAGATGATAGATAATATACTGAGCTACTTGAATCGTCAGTGAGCGAAAGAGCTATTGAGCTAAACCAAATGATATAGCTCGTTTGAATCACTCACTCGCGAGCTACACATCTCTACGGCAGCGGCACTTTCAACGGGAGGCAGGGAGTGGCCATACTGTACGTTAGTACTCTTTATTATGGAGCTTCTAAACGGGCCATATTTTACTGCAATTTGTGGCTGGCAACTATAGCCGCCTTCTCTGACACCCTACGTTAGAGGCAGATGCAATAATGAGGCAGATAGATAATGACCGGCCACAAATTGCACTAAAACATAGTCAGTTTAGAAGCCCCTTTATACTGTGGTATGGTATGGTACTGCGGAATGACAGGCGAGACTCGCGCTATGATTGGTTGGACGGTTCTGTCAATCCGTTTCTGTGTTGCCAGTGGTGTATCATAAATACTCCCCGATTTCCTTGTTACCTACCTGTATGAATCTCATAAAATCGTGAGTGTTTTAAATCAAATATTGCTACAAAATATAATTTAGTTAAAGAACTGTAATGCAAATATGCATTTTTTTTTAAGACTGGTGGCAAACATTTTTTTCCTTATTATTATTTTGCTACGATAAAGCGGCACTTAATCAGCGACGTACCTACAAAGGCTGACTTGCCGGAGTGCCATACCTTATTTTTTTATACCATGAAGCCAATCAGGTGAGCAGTTCCTAGTAAATAGGTCAAGCATTGTGGGGACCTAGAGTGACCTAGATACGGCTTGAAAATGGTGAAACCGACGATTGTTTGCCATCAACGATAAATTTTCAACTGTGATTCAGTGTGTTATTACGTAGTGTATGTAATTGTGATTGTGATGAATCACGAAACTAACATTTTAAATACGAATATATTACTTATATAATGTCTTACGTATACGACATATTGTACTTATAGGTATTGTTGGTACAGCGGCGCCTGTTTCACTCTTAATTTGCCTCCACAACGTTCATAAACAAACGTTATCCTGCTGCCACCGTCTGATATCAAAACGTATTAAGTACACATTAAACCCATGTGTCGTTACATCATTTCTTACATAAATACAGCACTAACGGTCTCACACCAAAACGTAATAAGTGCCCATAAAACCCATGTATAGTTGCGTCATTTATCCATTGGAAAGTACTAAATATATGGCCTGTGGCATGAGTCACGGTACTCGTGTATACCGCCTCATTGTTTGCGAATTGGTGTATGGGAGACGACGACCCGACATTAAATCGGTGAGATTTTTATTTTACACTAGCTGTATGACTAGAATTTCAGTTATTACCACGTTTTTAACACTTAGGGAAAGAATTCTGTAAACTGTTTTATTAGATAATAATGTTTTTTTACAGGGAGCTCTATAAAAATAATGATTAACGTATTTAGCCTCTCAATAAACCTTTAATCGACTCAAAACCTATGCCTAATTGTTCGTTACGAAAACGCCATGCAACTACGCTATTTGCGTCACTTCAGTGCTAAATTGTCCATTTTACCCCAGTGTGTTAACTGTCAAAAACAGTTTTTTTTTTTTTCAAGTAAATATCTATACCCTACGTTCATAAATAACAAGGATTTTCCATTTAGAGAAACGCCCATGATGGTTATTTATGAATCTGCGATGTAAGGGTCTCCCGAACCAGATCCTAGTTTGATCACAGTTATTGCGACTTGCTCTTTCGTTTTGGTGGTCGTGGAATAACAATAACGCTAGAACCACGCGGTTATAACGCCCGGAGATACACACAACTTACGATATTTTGAGTGTTCACCTGATGAAAAGCGGTTACCATCGCCCATAGATAGACACCTACAACAGCAGAGGAGTCACAAATGCGTTGCCGGCCGCACAGGTGGGACTTTTTTCTTGAAGGTTTGAAGGTCACTTCACTATAGGCTATATATAGGAGGAAGAAAAGCGGAAGCATGGCGGGCAACTCCTCCGATACAAGGATGTCCAGATACGGCATATGAGTAGTAGAAATATAGATCCGTCTCAATGGAAAAGTTTGGCAGCACAACGGGCAGAATGGCGTAGGATTGTTGGGAGGCGAGTTAGCGAGCGAGGATCACCGCAAGACTGTGCTTGACGCTAAACGCAACGAGTTGAACATCATATACTGAACTTACGTGCTGAAAATGCGAAAATCCACTGCTAAGAGCCTTATCACACTTGCGATTTGCGAGCGTATTTTGTATGAAGGCGATCGCGCAGCGTGTTCGCCGCGTCGCTTATTTGTATAGAAAATACGCTCGCAAATCGCAAGTGTGATAAGGCCCTAAGATCGACTACATAAGTCATCTTGGGCACTAAGCCTAGCCAATTAGGAGTGGAAGTGGCCGCCATGGGCGAAATCGGTTAGAGAGAGATCTTCTGTGTGGTCGTCGTGGCTGTCATTCCTTTGTGTGGCAAGCCGAACCACTCGGCGTCATTCTTCTCTCACAGCCGCTTGTCTAGTGTTCCCGTGTAGTGAACAATTGTGACCGATTTGAGATGGCCAGTCCACCTCATGGAAGACCTACCGAGAGAGATACAGATAAGGTATTAAATAATTCATTCATAAAATGGGACGTTGAAAACGTTGAAGACGTTGAATACTTATCTTTTATCTTCCCTCCTTTCCCTTGTAATTGTATACATTACGATTTCACAGCAAATGTGCGTTTTATATCACAAACGGTAATGACAAACAAATTACCATTTTTATAAATTTTATAGTACGTTTATAATCATGAAAAACGAAATAATAACCACTTAGCTTTCAAGCGAAATTTCAACTTACACTTCGGTAAATAAGGTGTTATTCTTCTACAAATATTTCTCCTCATGAGCATTAATATTTGATTGCCTGTTCGCCATTAGATGTGTTATTAGGAACAATTTGCGATGTCGCCAGCGCGGCCTTGCCCGTAAATTATGGCAGTAAACATCTCGTGTTGTGTCACGTAAGTGATTATTATAGCTGAGAAAATTTCCTGAAAATATCTATTATAGAAATGTTATTACTGATTGAATACACACCTCGACATGATGAAGTACAAATAATATATCATATAGTATGTTATTTGTGAATTTCATCATGTACTCAGAAGACGTAGACAAGCGGGGATATCGCTAAAAGGCTATTTCTTCCAAACAACCTGGGCGTATGACAGCTACTGAAACTATTTTACATGTACACACGTATAATAGTTATCTTTATATCTGAACACTTGAGCTCACCTCAACCGACATGGAATAAGATTTTTGCTTTAAAGTTCATTGAATCGAATAGCAAGCTGAAATTTAGCATGGACGTGAACATTCTAAATATGTGTAGGTATTACTATAACCTAAACATAAGTATTTTACAGAGTACAGCCACAGGAGAAATCTAGTATATTTGTACATTTACATAAACAATAACCATACCGCCGAAGATACACTCAAGCAAGATTAAATCTACAAATAGTGCGGAGGTTTCATTTGTACAGTAATAATCACTATCGAACGTTGTTAACACGGTCACACACAATGCAATTAGTAGCCTAAAGGTGATTATTCGTTTTAGTCGCCTCATTACCGTAACCGCAATATTGGCTAACCAAGTACCAATCAACATAATTTTGGTAAGAATTTTAAAAATCTGCATCTTCTACAGGACAATATAAAAAAAGCCTAGAAACAGGGTTCGTTAAAATAGGTATAGTGGTCACGGTAATAAGGCGGTTAAAACGCTCGAATAATCAGCCCTAAAAAATAACGTCAATTTAAATAATTGGTGTAGTTTTCAACGTTGACGCAAGATTTATTCTTCTTCTGAAATGGTAGATTCAGACGCGTGAAAGTCCCCTTGTGGCCCACTTACAGAGTAAACTTTTTGATTTTGATTCCCGGGGGTGTTCTGGATCTGATACTCCTTCTAAAATCTCCCTCGTAACGTCACACTTGTTCCAGGCTCCAACATCATCAAGTCGCCGCGGGCCCGGCGCGTGCGCACCACCTCGATGTCGCAGTCGAACAAGAGGACTGCGGCCGAGAGCATCCTGCACGCGGACCGGAGGACCATCTACACGGCCGGCCGCCCGCCCTGGTACAACTGCACTGGGGGCCAGGAGGTCGAGCCGTTCCTTATTGGTTCGTATATGCCAAAATGAAACATCATTTAACATTCAACCAAGGCTAAAGAGTAATATGCTATGGATTTTATTATGTCCGAAATAAAGATTTTCATTCATTCATTCAAAGAGAAATTTACACACAACCGTAGGTACTCCGGCTGGGCCATTTTATTATGTTGTACACCCCACTTTTTTTAGGTTTTGGGTATTTCCTTCTCAGGATGACGAGCTGTTTCGATCTAATTTGGAGAAAAAAGTGTCTCAATATTTTATGTTCCATTCCGTTACCATTTCTATACAACCTTCCCATAGCGGTAACGGAATGGAAAAGCCAAAAATATATGAACATATTGGGACACTTTTTTCGCCTAATTTAGATCGAAAGAGCTCGTATATAAAATATCAAAAATATAAAAAAGTGGGGTGTACAAAAAAAATGGCCTGGCTACCCTGTATTTAAAAATGCCAAAACTAACGTCAGATCACTCGATATCAAAAACACTGGCATGCTGTTTGTTTATATCTGCACTGACCTGAATAAAGCCAGAATCCTTTCAGCTTGCCCCTTAAAGGCATTTGAGCACCTGCCCTTGAGGAACCTTGTCCAAAACTGCACCAACTTCTCTTGGTTTTATTAATGTCATAGTGATTTTTATCTGTTTTTCTGCACTTCCGTCATGAGCATGCCCCGTGGTTCTGGGTGCACGAATGATTTGACCCCTACTGTCGCCCTAGTGTAGCGCTGCTATCCGTCCGGGTTTCCCCGGATTTGTCCTAGTTTGGAGGCCGTCCGGGGGGTTTTCAAAAAGTTGACGCTTTTTATGTGAATGTGAAATAAAGCGATTGTTTTTTTAATAATATTATATTTTAGGACACGCCCGGGGAAAAAATGTAATTTACGCCAAATGTCCGGGTCTTTCAAGTCTTTGTCCGGGTTGCTCGAATTTAGAGATGGCAGCTCTAGCCTAGTGTCAAATCATTCGTGCACCGAAAATGCCGGGTTATGGTCTTTAGTGCTTTACACGATTTGTTCCCTGTTTTAGGTATATGCGGCGCCAGCGCGTCAGGCAAGACCACTGTTGCCGCTAAAATTATAGAATCTCTGAACATACCTTGGGTCACCATCGTCAGTATGGACTCCTTCTACAAGGTGGGAAATTGTTCATTATAAGAAGCTTCTCACATTTGTGTCAAAACTTGAGTTTTTTACAAGCTTTATTTAGCTTGCAATGTTTGTAATGTAACTATGTTTGTTCGGGTGGAATCTTGCAACTCATTTTCGAAGCAGATACCTTCAACCGATTCAGCTGAAATTTTGCATGATCTACACGTTTGTCTAGATCCTATGGATCATACGGAGGTCCGGGACTTTATATATTTTACTTTATATCAACAATGGCTTGACATTTAAGAGGAAATCACATCCATCTTGTGGCACTCTTTCTCTTAGATAAAATTTTATGCAGATAATTAATTATAATTAATAAAAATAAAAATGCCTTGCAAATTATACAATTAACATGCCATAATAAATGGTAATTAATTAATTAAATTTCATATTTTTTTAAAACCTAGATCTATAATAAAGTATAATAAAATAAAGTTTCTGTCAAAAATTTCATTTTACTTTTCTTTAGATATCCATCAAATGCTCACTGAGACGATTCTAAAGAGCCCAAACTCGGTAGGATTGCTTTTTCTATTATAGAGTTCTTATGGCCACCTTCTGGCTCCATCATCAGATCAGCCCCATGGTACCATATTATTATATTTTCATCAAAGTTATGTAAGTTTGCAAAATTTCAGCTCAATCGGTTGACGATATCTGCTTCAAAATTGAGTTGCAAAAATCCACCCGAACAAACATACTTACATACATACATACATACAATTACATTCATACAATGCAAGTTAAATAAAAGCTTGTAAAAAAGAAAGAAAATTAATAATGTTCCCACATTTACAGGTGCTAAATGAAAAGCAGCACCAGGCAGCCACTCGGAACGAATATAACTTCGACCACCCGGATGCTTTCGACATGGAGCTACTCAGCGGAGTGTTACAGCGACTGAAGGAAGGGAAGAAAGTGGAAGTGCCCATATATAACTACGTCACTCACTCCAGGGAAAATCGCACCGTGAGTATGTTACTCATTTTTCATCACCCTGAAATGAAATGAAATGAAATAATTTGAAATGAAATAATTTATTCAGTAAGTAGGCCACAAGGGCACTTTTACAAGTCAGATTGTGAATCTACCGGCATTTCGCAAGAGGAGACTGCTGTTGAGAAGAAAGCCGAAAGAAACTTAACAGTAAGTCATTTTTTCGTAAATAATACTTAAAACAATTACAATGATTACATTTTTGTTATAACTAATTACACTGGTACACGTAAAGGAGATGTATAGATACTCCAACTCAATGTTAAGTAGGAACCTTAAAATAAAATTTTAACGATAAATTTATAATATTAAATATACCCAGAGATGTATAAAGTCTCTGGGTGTCACAACATGCAATTAAATATAATTACTTAATTAATTAGACGCTAGACCTAGTTAGACGCTATCCAGAAGTTGCCATTGAGCCATAACTGAAAGTAAAAAACGTTTTATAAAATCCGAATTAAGGCCATAAGAATGGACAGACTTGATTTCATACTTATTTTTTGTTTTTTTTTTTTTCTAGAAAACCATGTACGGCGCTAACGTGATCATCTTCGAGGGCATCCTGGCGTTCTACAACAGCGACGTGCTGAAGACTCTCGACATGAAGGTGTTCGTGGACACTGACGCAGACATACGGCTCGCCAGGCGGCTGAGGAGGTACGTCACTACGTTCTACAACAGCGACGTGCTGAAGACTCTCGACATGAAGGTGTTCGTGGACACTGACGCAGACATACGGCTCGCCAGGCGGCTGAGGAGGTACGTCACTACGTTCTACAACAGCGACGTGCTGAAGACTCTCGACATGAAGGTGTTCGTGGACACTGACGCAGACATACGGCTCGCCAGGCGGCTGAGGAGGTACGTCACTACGTTCTACAACAGCGACGTGCTGAAGACTCTCGACATGAAGGTGTTCGTGGACACTGACGCAGACATACGGCTCGCCAGGCGGCTGAGGAGGTACGTCACTACGTTCTACAACAGCGACGTGCTGAAGACTCTCGACATGAAGGTGTTCGTGGACACTGACGCAGACATACGGCTCGCCAGGCGACTGAGGAGGTACGTCACTACGTTCTACAACAGCGACGTGCTGAAGACTCTCGACATGAAGGTGTTCGTGGACACTGACGCAGACATACGGCTCGCCAGGCGGCTGAGGAGGTACGTCACTACGTTCTACAACAGCGACGTGCTGAACACTCTCGACATGAAGGTGTTCGTGGACACTGACGCAGACATACGGCTCGCCAGGCGACTGAGGAGGTACGTCACTACGTTCTACAACAGCGACGTGCTGAACACTCTCGACATGAAGGTGTTCGTGGACACTGACGCAGACATACGGCTCGCCAGGCGGCTGAGGAGGTACGTCACTACGTTCTACAACAGCGACGTGCTGAACACTCTCGACATGAAGGTGTTCGTGGACACTGACGCAGACATACGGCTCGCCAGGCGGCTGAGGAGGTACACTACGCATTGCTTTGGGAAGAAGCGTTTTTAAGCACGAACTAACGATCGAACGATTAATTTTCTACTCTGCACCCACTTGAAGCATCTCTGTTTGGCCCTATGGTTGAATGGTAGAGAATGCCATTAGGCATTAAGTTCGCCATTTGTACTGACTTTTGTTTTGTGCAATAAAGTTTAAATAAATAAATAAACAAACTAACTAAATAAGTCTTGGCGTCCTCCGGCTGTCACCGGCAGGGTTCGATAGGATAATTACCCATCTGCTATTATCATAGGCCATCCATGGGCCAAGTCATTTTCTTTATCATGTCAAGATATTTTGGGATCGGTTTAGCTTTTGACTAAATCTGAGAAGGTGATATGTAATCAATAATTAATTCAAAGTGTGCCGTGTGAATGTGCGTTCAAACTGATGTTTTTTCTTCCAGGGATATAGTACAACGCGGGCGCGACTTAGAAGGCGTGCTGAAGCAATACATGACGCACGTAAAGCCCGCCTACCAGAGCTACATCGCACCCTGTATGGCGCACGCGGACATCATCGTGCCGCGGGGCGGCGAGAACAAGGTCGCCATACACCTCATAGTGCAGCACGTGCACAAGCAGTTGCAGCTGGTGAGTATACAGGGTGTACAGAGCCACGTCGCACCCTGTATGGCGCACGCGGACATCATCGTGAGAACAAGGTCGCCATACACCTCATACTGCAGCACGTGCACAAGCAGTTGCAGCTGGTGAGTATACAGGGTGTACAGAGCCACGTCGCACCCTGTATGGCGCACGCGGACATCATCGTGAGAACAAGGTCGCCATACACCTCATAGTGCAGCACGTGCACAAGCAGTTGCAGCTGGTGAGTATACAGGGTGTACAGAGCCACGTCGCACCCTGTATGGCGCACGCGGACATCATCGTGAGAACAAGGTCGCCATACACCTCATAGTGCAGCACGTGCACAAGCAGTTGCAGCTGGTGAGTATACAGGGTGTACAGAGCCACGTCGCACCCTGTATGGCGCACGCGGACATCATCGTGAGAACAAGGTCGCCATACACCTCATAGTGCAGCACGTGCACAAGCAGTTGCAGCTGGTGAGTATACAGGGTGTACAGAGCCACGTCGCACCCTGTATGGCGCACGCGGACATCATCGTGAGAACAAGGTCGCCATACACCTCATAGTGCAGCACGTGCACAAGCAGTTGCAGCTGGTGAGTATACAGGGTGTACAGAGCCACGTCGCACCCTGTATGGCGCACGCGGACATCATCGTGAGAACAAGGTCGCCATACACCTCATAGTGCAGCACGTGCACAAGCAGTTGCAGCTGGTGAGTATACAGGGTGTACAGAGCCACGTCGCACCCTGTATGGCGCACGCGGACATCATCGTGAGAACAAGGTCGCCATACACCTCATAGTGCAGCACGTGCACAAGCAGTTGCAGCTGGTGAGTATACAGGGTGTACAGAGCCACGTTGCACCCTGTATGGCGCACGCGGACATCATCGTGAGAACAAGGTCGCCATACACCTCATAGTGCAGCACGTGCACAAGCAGCTGCAGCTGGTGAGTATACAGGGTGTAAAGCGATTTACAGGGAGTGAAGCAATTACTGGGAGTAAAGCAATGTACTGGGAGTGAAGCGATGTACAGGGAGAAAAGCAATGTACAGGGAGTAAAGCGATGTACAGGGAATAAAGCGATGTACAGGGATTATAGAGATGTACAGGGAGTAAAGCTATGTACAGGGAGAAAAGCAATGTACAGGGAGTAAAGCGATGTATAGGGAGTGAAGCAATGTACAAGCAGTAAAACAATGTACAGGGAGTAAAGCAATGTAAAAGGAGTAAAGCAATGTACAGGGAGTAAAGCAATGTACAGGGAGTAAAGCAATGTACTTGGTGTAGAGCAATGTACAGGGAGTGAAGCAATATACCGGGTGTTATGCGATACCAAGGTGTAAAGCAGTATATAGGGAGTATAGCAATGTACAGGGCGTAAAACAATATACCTAGGTACAGGGATTAAAGCAATATACAGGGTGTTATGCGATACCAAGGTGTAAAGCAGTATACAGGGAGTAAAGCAATGTACAGGGCGTAAAACAATATACCTACAGGGATTAAAGCAATATACAGGGTGTAGAGCTATATACAGGGTGTTAAGCCATATACAGGGTGTAGAGCTATATGCAGAGCGTAAAGCAATATACAGGCTTTAAAGGAATATACAGGGTGTAAACCTATTTACAGGGTGTAAAACAGTATGTATACAGTGTGTAATGCAATATACAGGCTGTAATAAAATATACAGGATGTAAAAGCGATGTACAGGGTTTAAAGCAGTATACAGGGTGTAAAACAATTTACAGAAACTTAACTAGACGTCGAATATGCCTTAAGATATATTTAACCTATTTTTTTTATCTATTGCGTTAATTGTAGTTACATTCAGAATTTTTTAGATAGAAATCATAGACGTATTGTGTTTTATTTATTCCAGAGAGGATTCAAAGTGCGCGAGAAGTTGGCTGTGGCGCACGTGGGGCAGCCCGTGCCCGACTCGCTGTTCCTGCTCAAGGACACGCCGCAGGTGAGTGCATGAATCTTATGAGGCCTTATTCCTTTTAAAATGCTGATTGTTTAGACATTTTTCTCTATGATCAAACATGTTTCTTAACATATTATTGTTTTTAACATATTACTACCTAGAACAGGGCTATTGGGATGTATTGGTATATATTTGAAACCTACAGTTTGAATTTTTCATTGATAACTTTTGTTCGAAAAACTACTCGAAATTGACAAAATTCACGTGGAAAATTCGTTTTTTTCAACTTATTTTCGACCGCACGCAATGAAAGCATGAAATAGCTACGTTACTACCTAGAACTCGGGAAAAAGTATTATTCACTTCAAAAAGTTGGTTGAAATTATCAATATATTCGTCATAATATGAAAAAAATAAATTTTAAAAGGAATAAGGCCTCTTATTTTTATGAAAGCAGTAACGTCTGCTAACGTAAACCAAATGTTTACAAAGAAGCGAAAAATTTTATGGTTCAGACAGGATTGGAACCTGCGTTTCCAACGGCTTTCCGGGCCAACACGGGCGTCCTACCAACTGGACCACCGAACCAGATGTCAGAGCCATTGAATCTTTCAACCAGTTGCTTCAACATGTCTTAGGGTGGCATCGTAAAATATTAATTCGGATGTAGCACATCGTTACTATCGATTCTTATCAAATTTGAGACGAAGTTGCCGACTATAAAGTCTAAATACAACAAAATCCAGTTGGAAGGACGCCCGTGTTGGCCCGGAAACGCCGTTGGAAACGCAGGTTCGAATCCTGTCTGAACCATAATTTTTTTCAATTTTTCGCTTCATTGTAAACGT